>JBBPQZ010000120.1:0-25169 GCA_038092795.1 Boletus rubissimus
GGGCAATTATTTCCAAATTCCAATATCAATGGCCGTCTTTTCGTTGCTTCTGAAATCGAAACCTCACTGGATGCCATAGGTCTCGGTAGGCCCTCTGTACGAGAATTTACGAACGAACCTGAACAGCCTGCTACGAATCCGGAGACCTACCCTGAGCGTTCAGATGCCATAGCACCGTTATTCGATGAGTTGGAGATAAACAAATTATGGTGGCTGCTAGAGATCATACCTTCCTCGAATGCTTGGCAGGACGCTAATGGAGTATGGCACAATAAATGGAGGTGAGCGCTCGAATACTGCTCCATTGAACTTGCTTGACGAGCTGGAATCGGGTCCCAGCATTAACTTGGGCAGGGGCCGCTTTATACCTTTTCAGAATCCGAATTTTCACCATACCGTGAAGGAGAGAATGGACTATAAACCTCTCAAGTACAGACCACGAGCAATTTACAATAGTCGTGAAGTCTACGTTTGATCACTGCGTCTAGACAAACCTCGAAGTCGGGATTTTGATTCTTCCGGAGAGCAGCTGTATTATCTACATCTAATAATCATGATTCAGGACTATTTATGAACTTGGCGTCTATTAATGTTCGTTTGAACGGATACGATTGCTATTCAAAATATTACCTAGTGTGTGGATAGTCTTTCTTAGTTTCTAGCCTTTCCAACGACACTGTTTTTCCACCTTGACATGAACGACAGCAAGAGCACAGCCCTACAATACTACTACAGTATGCCGTATCAACTTGATTTCCCTGCATCTAAAAGTCCGGGCTGGCTAAGCGAGCAAAACTCCAACCTTTTAGGTCACCATAAACAGCTAGTCCAGGTCCTGTGCTTGCGTCCACCAATCAAAATTCTTAGATAAGCCTTCAGAGAGTCGTCAAGCGATAACGTTACTCAACAACTTTGCAGATGTGACTGGGTTGTCATACGCTCCAATTGAAGCCGAACAGCGGAGATCACCGTAAAGTATAATAGAGCTGTGTACGTACTTGCGCTGGGAAGTGGATGCTGCCACGGTGCCACTGCCATACCCACGTAATATTATTCACAGAGGATGAGAATTCAGTGGTCAAGTCATTAAGTTCGAAGACCAAGCTGACCGAACTAGTTTAAGACCTCGTCACCGATGGCCGAAAATGGTTTGGTTCTCATTGATGACCGTGATTCAGGAATCGCGTATAATACGCCGCCCAACGGAACATTTTGGAAAGGAGGTGTATCGCAGGAATACATGCAAACTACGACTGGCCTCTACCCTGGGGACACAGCGACTTACTACTTCAATGGTAGGATAGCTCGTGCATGGAAGGGGAAAGGGCTAATTTTCTCTGCGTCCGTTTTCCAGCTTCGAGCATAGGTGTCTTTGGAACTTATAGTCCTGTGGGGGGATCGGGACCACTTATCGCCATCTACCAGGTTGACAATACTCTTGCTACTACAGTTACTGCTCCCATCACTCAGGCGACATTGTATCGTCAAAATTTTTGGACATCGGATCCACAGCTACCATCGCTAGCACCCGGGAATTTTCACAAGTTGGTCGTAACTGCAACGGCACCGAACAACACCCTTTGGATCGACTACCTGGCTTATCTACCGAGTAAGTGAACAGCGTTTGTGTTTGGTAGGTCTCGGTCCTTACCCCTATGGAAGATTCTGCCACTACTTCTAGCACTAGCACTTCCTCATCTACATTCTCCACAAGTGCCACTCCCACGATCCCGACCCTCACTTCGATAATCAGTGTCGGGAGCCAGACGGCATCTCCGGCTGGAACGTCAAATGCGAACACTAATTGTCGGTGCTATTGCTGCGGGCATCGTCGTTGGGTCAGTCGCGTTCATCCTGGCTACTGCCGCATTCATTGTTTACATGCGGCGTCGGCGGCCACGTCCTACTGCAAGGGAATACTTGATGCCAAGTACGCTTCCTAGTCTCCCAATTATTCTTCAAATACTCAAGCGATTATTCAAGGCGAAATCAATGCTTCCTCGATCATGTCTCAAAACCATCCCACCTTTTTAACCCCCACCGTGACGCTGCTGCCCCTACCGTCTGAAGATTTGCCTTCTTATTCGAGCATTCCGCAGCAGGAAAGTTCTCGAGATCAGTTTCCCAGACCACTACCACATGTCCCCGGGCCGACGAGGACGTTTGACGGAGGCGTCAGGCTCATGGGAGGACCTCTGGAGATACCCCCTGAATACCAGGAACATCATTGATCTAGAGCTGGGCAGGCCCGCGTTTCGTGTGTTCCTTTTTCTTACACCTACCAATCCTTCTTATGTGGAACTCCCCCGGGTATTAAAACGGAGAATTCAAGCAAAGCGAGCCCTGATATTTACAGTACAGCTGGTTCAGTGACAACTGTGGAGCTGGCCCCACAATCATATGTCGAAAATAATAAGAGAGTACTCCTACGTTTCATACTTCCATTCCATTCACACGGAATTCCAAGATTGGTTAAGCGTTGCAGACATAAAAGCCTGAGCGCTCTCTGATATTTTATAAGCACAACACCAGTTGCCGGTGCTGAGTTGACTGCGGTGATATTCGACTTCACCTGCAAACCAGAGATTGACGGTTCCATCATTGGGTCCCCTTAATTGACGGTAAGTCATGCTACCGTGACTTCATTGAAGGACCGTTCACAGAGTCTCATAAAATCTAACATGTTAGTTCCTGAACACCATCTGCAGCAATGTTCCGCGTAACCGCATTGACTACCTTTACCGTTCTGGCATTGTGCGTGCCAATCGCCATCAACACATACATCGCGGACGCATCTGTGATGTTAAGACGCCAGCCCGAACTCGGTGATACCACCGCGAACGTGCGCACGGTGTGGTGCAATGGAGTCTGGGCTGGATGCGGCAACCAATGCCCTCCAGATGCCCCCCATTTCGAGACTCGCAGGTCTTGTACACTGAACGGTCAACCTTCAGTCGAATACTGGTGCTGCTACGACTCATAACTTTCACGAATACTAGTGGTGGATCATTAGCAGCGGACTTCTGTACCTCGCCATGTAATGAAACGCCTGCCTAAGCGGAATATTGACCATCACGATTCGCGATTTAAGTGCGCCGCGGTAATCAGGTAACAAGGTATTTACGAGACATCCAAATCTGCTGATCTGCTGGTTGATAATTGCAAGGCTTTTTCTATAATACATGAACATGAACAAACTGAGATAATGATGTGCGAGGAAGTAGCAAATGACAATTGGTATGATCTAAAGAAAGGAACAAGCCGGACGAGGACACACGACACAAGCAGTGAGAAGCCAGCTCAAAACGTACTCGCCCATGTCTCGAGATCAAAATTCGACGCCCGCGCCTGCTCTATCCATTGGTGTTTCTATTGGGGTCCTCGTGAGTGTGATCAATGTTTTTGAGATCTCGAAACATACCAGCAACTCCTTGGGAGTCTTTCGAGCATCAGGATCTTTGAGCAAACAGCTGTCTACAAAATCCTCTGCTTCCCCGGGGAATCGTCCTTCAGGGGTCAACCGAGGAGCAGGCTCGTTTACGATATGTTGAAGAAGCTCGAGGATACTCATCATCATGCCCCCTCCTTGTAAGCTAACACCTTTGGATTTTCGTCGGTCCTTCTTTGTATTCTTATCCTTGTCCTTCCTGAGGGATGGCAAAGTCATGGTGCTCGGGGAAAGGGTTCCCTCCAAGTCCGAGAGATCAGAGTCATCAGGATCAGACTCCGAGAAGGGAAAGCGGCCAAGTGCTAGCTCGATTAAGGATATCCCAAGTGACCAGACATCCGATTTGACAGTATATTGGGCACCTTGTATACGCTCGGGCTGTACAACATCATGAGGATGATGCGATCTTGCACAACGAGGGACATACGCTCATGTAGGTCGACGTTCCGACAAAGGTATCCGCGATCGAATTAATGAGTTCTCCCGACACACCAAAGTCGCATATTTTGATTTGGCCTTGGGAGTTGCAGAGGATATTCGATGGTTTGATGTCTTGTACGTTCGTCAGCACAGATCACCGTGGAGGAATCGGTATGCATACCGCGATGAATGATTCGATGTACATCGTAGAGGTATGTCAAACCCTCTAGCACGGCCAATGCAACGTGCCCGACAACTTCAATATCAATGGCCCCGATCTTCTTATAGATACCGTCAAGAGACCCCTTGTCCATGTACTCCATGCAAATGCAAATGTTCGGGTCCGACAAGAATGCGCCATAGAAAGAGATAATATGCGGGGAGTTGCAGTCATGCATGATGTGCAACTCGCGCAAAATTTGCTTGCGCACAGATGGTTTGGCATCAATAAGGACGATCTGTGCATAACCAACGATGGGATGTTAGCAGATTCCAGCGAAGGAGTGTTAGTAGCTCACCTTCTTCGCCATGATAGTCTTGGTAGGGACATGCACCACCTTTTTGACACTCCCACCATTACCCTGTCCAAGTTCCTGAAGGTCCTTGAGATCCTCGTTCCGTAGGTCATAACGCGTCTCTGCATTCATGTCCAAGTGTGCAAGAGTGTTTGAAAGGGTCGTATGATATGTATTCCGGCGTGCAGATGCACCTGTTGCAAGTGCAGACGGAGGACCGACACCGACCGCGAGCAGGCTCCCATCAGCATCGCTCGCCACAGGGGCCTGACCAAGCTTTGGGGCATTCAAAGTCATGGGTGGTGGCCGCCTCTTCCCCTTTGCTGCTCCTGCTGGTGCTGCGCGTATGGGGATCGGCTCAGGTTCATTTGGCTTGGCTGACTGGGTGACATCGAGCTGCAGAGCCTTGAAGTTACGTTTCTTGCGAATGGGGGTTGTCATCGTGGCCGACCTGATGAATTCCAGTAAGACCAGCCAAGACAGTGACAGTACCGCACAGCCTAAAAGGCGAGAACAACGATGCGAACGGCGGAGAGGGAACTTTCAAGGACTCTCTACCAACAAACTCTACATATTACGTAATAAAACAGGTCAAGTTTTGTTTTGTCAAAGTACACTCTAATAATGCATAATTTCGCAGTGCGTCAACTTCTGTCACTCGGGCCGAACGCTATGCATCATGATTATGAGAAAGTCTTCTGTATTCCTATGGCGATATCAGCGCCAGTGGTTACTATGAACATCCGAACGACAAACGTTGACCAGTTTAGCTTCCAACATGAAAAGTTGCTGTGGCGGAAAACAAGGGCGCAGATATTTCTCCCGCTCATCTTGCTGTGGAACTTCAAGGACTGCTCTACAAAGGTTGGGTACTTCCTGGCCCCCGCCCAGCTGGAGAAGTGCTCCGAGGTCACTCTGGCTTGACATGATCTTGTATTGAACAGTGAACAGAAGGTTCAGTCAACAAACCCTTGTGATGTGAGTCAGCTGTAAAACAGTGGTGCGGAAGAGAGGTCCGAGCAGTGCCAGTCACTTCGGATGTCCCATGAACTCATATTTGAACCACACGGTCGATCTCTGGGATCCGCCGAGAAAATGTCTCGCCAGGAATATGCAAGTGCGGAAAGCGTGAGCAGCAGAAGGTACGCAGGTATGCAACAATAATAACGTTATGTCACTTGGAGAATATACGGCCCGTCAAAGAGCAGTACCCATCAGCTCGCCTGACTGCGTTTCATGGCTCGCACTCTCGTCCGAGAGATCGGTGACTACGAAATGCTCCTGCTCTTGCCCGTGCTCAACCACCTCCACAACCGTGTGCACACTTGGACGAGATTTTGGAGGTGACGGCTGTGCCATGGATAATGAATTGCCCTGTTGCTGTGCCAGCGTCGGGCTAGAGACTGAATCATTGGAAGCGACACTCGCAATACTCGCGCGCGAGAGCGAAAGCCTTGAGGCCCGGTTCGACCAAAGTGATTGTATTCCAGCTCCGAGAGAGCTCAACGCCGCTTTCGTGTCCGAAGCTGCCTGTGCCATGCTAACGGGGCGCGGGGGCGACAATGCGCTTGTTGCAGAATCTCGCGAGGTCTGCCGGTTTGTGTTGATACCCGGTGTCGTGGAATCTGATGTAGCTGTGGGGAGGCTAACTTCGGATTTCGTGATTTCAACAGGAGCACCGTAGGGACTGGATGTCATATCTTGCATGGAGGGGGAGCTGACTGCTCGTTGTTGCCATCGTTCGCGAACACCCTCGACAGCTTTGAAGAAGTTGGCTGAGCCAGCGGTGAGTGTCCGTGAGATGGCTTCACGCGTTGGCGCAAGTTGTTGTTCCAGTTTGAGGTCCTGGATACCTTCGGAGAGCCGGAGTCCTATATCTGACACCACTGACGGTTTCTCGTTACAAGGGTGTCTAGTGATAGAGACGGGATCAGAGTCGAGCGAGTCTCGGGGTTGCAAACTAACCGAGGTTCAACGATATCAAATAACAACGGATCCGTTGACCGATCCCAGACTTCATAGGCGTTTGTCTTGGTGAATTCGGCTATCCAGACGGTACTGAAGTCCTCTAGGGTGGTTGCATCACCACCTGGTATGAAATGAGCCTCAAAGCGCGCGTTTACAACTACCAGCCTACCAGTCCCTGCGATGATAGTTCCATTACCATTCCCTTTCAACAGGAATTCCCGGTACCGCACTGATGCAAGTGCCGCAGATACATACTCCTCGAACTGTTGTCTGTCAGCCACCCTATTCGTATATAATAGAGGCTAATCTGGCGTACCTTTGCTCTGAGGTAATCATCACTACCCTTGAAACTTTAAAGAGCTCAACACTGAGCACTCAAATCTGAGAAAGAAATAACGCACTGCATGACAGTTTTGGTGGGATCAGTGTCATCCCAAGAATCGTTTACGTCCCGGACGATTTCATCAACCCATTTGCGATCTGCAGGAGTGAGAGTAACCAATCGTTCCAGTTTCGGATTCCGAAACTCGAGAGTAGCCGTCTCGGTCTGTGAAGAGTGGTCAAGCGATGACTGAGGATTAGTAAAGAGAACTGTACATTTACTAATAAATCTATCTCCTTTTGCTGCGTGACAATTGTATTAGTACTTCCACAGAGCCAACTTTGAGAGTCCTTCAAGAGGTCAAGTTGTTGCAATGGCAGATACGGTTGGAAAAAGGCATCCTAGGGAGAAATATTCAGTTGAAATCTTTCGGTGCAGCGTATCTAGCTCAACCTTTCCGAACAAGTCTAACGGCAGACCAATGTACGCGAGCATACTCTTTCGATCTGATGTTTTGAGTGAATTAGGTCGGGATAGCGTGGGTGCTCGTGCTGCTAATGGAGGAGAGCCACAATCATCCAACGTTTGAAGTAAACCTACACATAGTGAGTAATAGGATAATTATGAGTTAGTAGGCACGAACTGGGTATAAGGGAGATCAATGAATATTGATAAGTGCACAACCTCTCCACGGGATGTCCATAAAACAAGATCTAGGAAGTGGTGAGCAAAAGTCAATAACGCATGTATGCTGACAACCTTCTTTTGTAGCATGAGAGCCTTCAAAAGCACTAACGTACGATGCCGAAAAACGTGAACAAATTCTCTCCTGTAAAACTACTCAATGCTGGCGCAAGACGAGTGGCCGAGAACTTACAAACTGGTTCCTTTTCCGAGGCAAGTCAGCAATTATCACCAGAAACAAGATGCGACTGGCTACAAACCTATGTACAGACCACTCTCCGTGAGTTGCGTTCTTAGCGACATTTCTAGTGAATTTCCAAACTCGACTAGGATTTGCGTGTCTGTGAAGTCTCTGCGGATGGTCTTGAGGTCTGACGCAAGAAGAGTTGAATAAAGAGTAGTTTACCTTTGAGCAAACAAGGCCCTTGTGACGACTCCCAGTCGATCACTATGTTGATTTATCAGTGTTGCGCACTGACACATTCTACCCACTGACCGTATTGGACCAAACACAGGCTTGCTAGCCAAGACGACAACTGCTTTCTGGACGGTGGAACGCGTCACATCGACATCTTTGACGAGCAAGGTGGAAGCGGCGATTTGTCGGTTACATCTACGAACACGTTCAACGCGTTTTCTGACATGTGGCGTAGAGACTCACGATATCCCAAATATCGTGGTGGGGTTCGATACATCTGGGACGAGATGGAAGTAAGAGTAGTCTTCCAAAGACTGTGTGACGAGGTGAGATTCGATATGCATGCGCGATGGATGGAGCACACCAGATGAGCACCGTCCGGAAGGGCGAGAAAAGGAAGCACTTTCGCAATCTCCTCGTCCTCGAATATATCTCCTTGGCTGAATTCGATCTTGGGGCCAACCTAGTGCCGGATCGACATTATGAACGGATATCATGTCAAGCGAACCTTACCAAATGGTTGAAGTCCACCAAAGCGATCCCCAGTACCAGAGGACCATGAGGAGGCTGTAACAGCATTGATTCTGGGCGGGCCTTCCGCGAGTAGGTTGACGCGGCGGAGGTAAAAGAATCGACGTCGGTGGTGTCAGAAGAAGACACGGGAGGGTAGGTCACGGATGTGGTATTGATCTTTGGTAGCTCTGGTTGTGAGAAGGTGGACGGTGCGGCGGAAGTGATAGAGCTTGCTCTCCGTGCATCCAGATCGCTGTGTGAATCACTGACTTCGTCTGTTTCGGAGCCGAAATCAATTTCGATGGAATCTGGCTGGGAACCTCTTCTAGCGAAGAACTCTTGTGCGCGTAACGGAGTGGTGACACCATGAGGAGAGTGAGGCGGAGAGGAGAGCGGGATTGAGCGCTGAGATGCGGTCTCTGCGTCTACATCACTTCCATTGTCATCGCGATGAACTGGGTCATCTGGCTCGTCGTACGCGGCGACGAGGTCGTGTGGTGTCGACGACATGATTGATGTGTCAGTCGGTGGTCTCGTCGTTAGAATAGAGAGCACGCACGTGACGTAGCTGGTCACCATCCACGTTCGTTCCGACTCGCCGAGGCAAGGCATGCTTATAATATTACAGTAGCTGTGCTGTGAGTTTCTTCGCGCTGGACTTGCCAGGTATACTCACTACCACCATGCTCTCAGTCCTCTCCTTCCTCGCCCTCTTCTCCGCAGCCCTGGCGGTACCATTTCCCTTTAAATGGATCAGCTGGAACGCACAATCTCCCCTCCAGCCCTCAGATTTCAGGGTAGAGCCACCCAAGGACGAAATTGGCTGGGCCGATCCACGAACCCTCGGCGGTCGATTCATCGACGTGAGCTTCCTCTCTCCTCTGTGCTGACTTCCCCTCTGACCCTTGACCTTCTCAGTTCACGACACCTAGATACGGAGAACCCTTGAATGCCATTATATCTAATCTATCGGATCCATTCGTTCTAACGGACGAAGGCTTCCGCTGGTACTACAAGTAGGCTATATTATTCCCTGCCTGTCATAAGCGTGCGACTCATTTCACAAGGTCCATTGGGTTCTCGGAGGAGTGCTTCGGGTTGCATTACGGCCATGTTCACAAAGCAGACCTCGGCGACGGAGACGGCAGAAAATCTGAGCATATTCTGGCGCGTCAGCATTATTTCCCTCACTGGGGAACGTGCTGGGAAAGCCTCGTTGGCTAGTCACAAGTTATGACCCTCGTTCCAATCATGTTTTAACACCATATTCAGGGGGAAATCATTTCCGCGCTTGGAAACAAAACGGAACCGAGGTCAATACCGGGGCATGGTTCCTTGGGTACGTCGAAAGAGCTGTATGCCTTGGCTCGTTGATTCATTGTGGTATTCAGGGTATCAAAAGAGCAGGTTCGCTCAACATTAGACAATTGTATTTCTCTTTTTTGACTGAGCTTCCGCTTCAGGACTCCACCAAGCATCACATGATTGTCCCTAACGGATACAACATCGGTCGCGACTTGCTGGTCCAGTCCGCCGTCTCCGGCAGCTCGTGGAAAGGTATCTCATGGGTGACCGATGTAGAGTGGCGTGAAGGGCTTGTCGAGCCGGGTTTTGAAGGTATTGGCCACACAGGTGTTGACACGCTACCTGTCGCTTACTCGCATTCTCGTGTGCAGGAATCAACCATGCCATCGCGCAAGATGGCCGTATCGCAGTCCTAACTGTCCATCGCGTCTAACGGGCTATCTGACTTATTTCGTTCATTTCAAAGCTGTTCTGAGTCAAAAATGGCAGTGTATACCATTCGGACACTCCCTGTAACTATCGATTCCGCAAGCCACCCCCGATTCCCTGTTGTTGTAAATACCTCGAGGACTATCCTATGTTCGTTAGATACTTGTGCCATTATCTATCTATCTATGTAGAAGAGAGACACTTCTGCCACTATGGCCATCTGATGGTCATTGCGTGAGTGTGAGGTGGCGAGGGGGGAGCCTGAGGCCTGGAGCATCGAATAGCCATGCAAGGCCGCGCAGCAGCACAAAAGTATGATACTCCCTTAGCTACAGATCCCCTGCGTGTGTACTCGTGGTCACTTCACTCGTTCAGCTGATATCAGTGTCTATCGATTATGAATACAACAATTGCATAGGGTACAGAGTGATAACGCATCGCAAACTTGACAGACAAGTACAGGTATACAGGCGATCCAAAGCAGAAAACATCAATAACCTACATACTTCTCTCGACAAGCTCAGCCCGAGCACATCACGCATGCCTCCTTGTTCTCAAGTGAACACATCAATTTGGCCTCTTCCAGCTCGCGGTCCTTCTGACGCTGGAGGGCTGCGGCATACTCGGGATCAACCTCCTCATCCCTTGCAGTTGTCGAGTTCGAAGAGTTCGAGGTAACACCCAGCGAGGAAGAAGGGGTTGGGGCATTTGTTGTGGTACTGCGTATAGGAGAGGGCGATGCCGAAGGAGTTGGTATGCTGTTGCCGTTCCGTTCTGGGCCTCGTGCTTTGTTAGATGTCTCCAGCATCTTGGCAGTCTTGAGAGTGTTCTGATCGATCGTGAACTGGATAGCCTGGGCAGCCGGGCGCGTACGCAGGTAATACATTCCGGTCTTCAACCCCTTCTTCCATCCATAGAAATGCATGCTCGTGAGCTGTCCCAGAGTAGGAGCTTGCAAATGGATGTTCAAACTCTGACTTTGACATATAAAGGCGCCACGGTCTGCAGCCATGTCGATGACTTTCTTCTGGCTGATCTCCCAAACAGTTTTGTAGATGGCTTTGACATCGTCGGGGATACTGGGGATATTGGCTACTGAGCCATTGTGCGCGATTATCATGTTCTTCATCGTGTCGTTCCAGAGGCCACGCTCAACAAGATCTCTGAGAAGCCACGGGCAAACAATTTGGAATTCACCAGCGAGGACACGACGAGTGTAGATGTTACTGTACATCTCCTCAGCCACCAATCCATTGTTGGGGGCAAATAACTGACCTGGTGTATGGCTCGAAGCATTCGTTGAATCCAAGGATCTGACTCGTTGAGGCTGTAGGCATTGGAGCAACCAGCAGTGAGTTCCTCAATCCACTTTGAGCAATCTTCTCCTTCAAGGATATCCAATCCCAAAGGTCGGTAGGTGTGACCCCCCAGAGATCATACTGGAGTTGGCCGTGGTCTGCAGGACTGCCACGGAAAGTCTCATAAGGTCCTTCCTTTTCCGCAAGCTCACAGCTCGCCTCGAGACCTGCATGGTAGATCGTTTCAAAGATCTTCAAGTTCAGCTCCCTGGCTTCCACAGAGTCGAAGGGAAGGCGAAGGATCATGAAGGCATCAGCTAGACCCTGAACGCCAAGGCCAATAGGGCGATGGCGCGCGTTGGATCTGCGCGCCTCGGGAACAGGGTAATAGTTGATGTCGATAATGCGGTTGAGGTTGTAGGTAACGACCTTTGTAACATCGTGGAGTTTTTGGAAGTCATATTGACCGTTCGTGATGAAGGTAGGGAGGGCGAGAGAAGCAAGATTGCACACAGCAGCTTCATCAGGGGAAGAATATTCGATAATCTCAGTGCACAGGTTAGATGACTTAATTGTGCCGAGGTTCTGTTGATTAGACTTTCCTAAACGGAGGTGAGTTAATAACTCCGAAGGACAAAGATGCACGTACGGTTAGCTGAGTCCTTGTAAACCATGAAGGGCCCTCCGGTCTCAATTTGTGCCTCGAGGATAGCGTACCAAAGTTTCTGGGCAGGAACAGTCCTACGTGCGCGACCTTCCTTTTCATACCTCTCGTACAAAGCCTCGAACTCTGCACCCCAACAGTCAGCCATCCCAGGCGCCTCATTCGGACAGAAAAGAGACCAGTCCCCATTCGCCTCAACACGCTTCATGCTAGAAGAGACCATTCAAGCTAGTGCATAATGTGAGGAGAAAATGGCGCACAAAAGGTCAGGGATCCAAAGGGCATAGAAGAGATCGCGAGCACGAGCCTCTTCCTTGCCGTGGTTCTTTCTGAGATCGATGAAGTCAAATATGTCGTCGTGCCAAGGCTCCAAGTAAATCGCGAAGGCACCAGGACGCTTGTTGCCTCCTTGGTCAACGTAGCGTGCAGTCGCATCATATGCACGGAGCATGGGCACTATGCCGTTTGAGTAGCCATTCGTGCCTGCGATGTACGATCTGCAAGAGAATGTGTTTTCTTTGAACAATGAATAGCACAGGAGATACACTTACCCTGTGGCCCGGATACAATGAATGCTCAAGCCAATACCACCAGCAGTCTTGCTGATCATGGCACAAGTTTTCAGCGTATCGTAGATGCCTTCAATCGAGTCGTCCTTCATGCAAACAAGAAAACAAGAACTGAGTTGTGGGTGGGGTGTGCCAGCATTGAAAAGTGTGGGTGACGCGTGGGTGAAGTATCGTTCAGACATTAAATTGTACGTTTCCAATACCCGCTCGATATCATCACCGTGAACGCCGACAGCCACTCGCATGATCATGTGCTGAGGGCGCTCTGCAACACGACCATTGATTCTGAGCAGATAAGATCGCTCAAGGGTCTTGAAGCCGAAGCTGCGCCAGCCAGTTAAAATTTGACTTTCAGATTAATGGCAACTCACTAATTGTAGTTGAAGTCCCGATTATAAATGATGGCAGAGTCCAGCATGGCAGCGTGCTTCTGTACGACGTTGTATGTCTGCTCTGAGATCATACCTGCCGGCTGACCATTCTTTGGGTTGACTGTAAACCATTAGTGAAACAGTCTACTCAACATCGGATTGGCCTACTATACTCGTACAGATCTTTGATCACCGCAGAGAAGTTCTTTTTTGTTTCCTTGTGCAGGTTAGATATAGCGATGCGTGCTGCAAGGACGGCATAGTCCGGGTGTTTCGTAGTGAGACAGGCAGCGGTTTCTGCGGCAAGGTTCTAAGGCGACGTTAGAATATACGCAAATTGACACGTTCAGAAACTGACATCGAGTTCGACAGTAGTGACGCCTTGGTATACACCAGCGATCACTTTTTTCGCCACCCTGCATACTATCAATATCTCAAAAAAAAGGATCTGACGCGTCGTAGACTCACTCAATGGGGTCAACATAGTCCATGTCGAGACCATAGCAGAGCTTGTTTATCCTCGCCGTGATCTATTACTCGAGTCAACAAAATCATCATGGGGCAACGAACACACACAATGTACCTTATCGAATTGCACATTCTCCTTACGCCTGGGTTGAGGTGTCAACGAGACGCGTCACGTCATGCTGGAGGAAGTAGCTTACCCATCTGCAACGTGGACGGATGCACAATCAACTTAGGCTGATGAAGGGGGCTTAAGACACTAACCTCTCTTGAAAACATAGGCCATGAGAGGTAAAATACAAGATATCGATGGTAGCAGACCGAGGTCGAGATGGTAGAACAGACGAAAGGGAGTAAAGACGCGTCACGATGATTTTAAATGGAGACTCCGCGTGACTGATTGTCACGAGTCGCGCTAATCAACAATGTCACACCGCGTCGCGTCGCGTCTGCAAGTTGCAAACCATCGAAATGCCAAATGCCCCGCTAATCCACACGGGCGATCCTGCTTACGCCTCACCTGTCATCCGCGCACCCTCGCCCGCCAGTTCCGTGGGCACAGCATATGGACCAGACGAATCCAACCAGTCGGACTCGGAGCTGAGTCCAGAAGCGTTCGAACAGAAATGGTCCTCGAAACTCAGGTTGGACGACCCGAGAATCGAGGAAGAGCTTATGTCGTTCTCTGCATTGATTCAACCCTTGCCACAGAATCAGATGGAGGAGAAAAGTTGGTAGGCCATACGTGAACACACAGCTCAAGCTCACTTTACCTAGTGTTTTTCGACGTGATTCTGCGAGGTCTGAGGGCTCGTATGCAACATCTAGAGGAAGAAGAGATCCTTCAACAGATTCTCAGGCGAGGATCGCGGATAGGCTTGGAACAGCCCCCATCGGATGACAACATCGACAATCTGATGCGTAGCATGGTGGCCATATCGACGGTAGATACCCAACAAACATCGGACGGCCCTTGGAAGGGAGAGTCCAGCAATGCTTCAAACGATTCGTTTAATTACGAGGACACCGTTGTCAAGGGAAAGCAAAAGATGTGAACTGGAACGTATGTATGTATGTATTAGAACAGTGGTAGTGGCCGCTAGCAGTCTTGACATGTGATATAATGGAGCCATAGAATTGATAGGAGAAGGTACAGATTCCTCAGTATTCTCCAGCTTCATGGAAAAAGTCTGGTAACGAATCGCTGATATGCTTCATCGTATCTTGGATCGCTCGCCTCGCAACTGACTTGCACTCGTGATGCATGTACGTCGCAGAGCCCCACTTGTCAAACTCCTTCAGTATCACTTGCAACTTTCCAATCACATTGGCCGCGCCAAGAGCGAGTACCCCGTCTGCTCGCGTTTTCTCCTTCCAGAACTCCGACCAGCTCTGGGTGCAACCATGCTGATGCCAAGTGGTTCCACAAGAAGGAGCATGCTCGAAAGGTATGGGAATTGCGCGCAATTTCTCCCATGCTTTAGAGAGACGGTGATATCCAGATAATAGGCGAAGCTGTTGTGCAGGACTGACGACGAGACGGTCCAATCCATCAGAGCTCTCGTGTACATCGCCTTCTACAAGAACATTGCTGTTCTCATCGTGGCCACAGATGAATACGGATCTCTGTAAAACTTCCAAGTATGCCAGACCCCGCAGCTCCCTGAGATTCAGATCGTCTGCCAGAGACATTGCCAGGTAGGAAAAATGGAGTGATACTGACATGAGCTGCCGGAGTAGTGTGATCACGGTTTCCAGAAGGTTCGCATGTCCACATAATTGCGCAAGCTGTATCAAGCGAGATATTTGGCGCTTGCTCTCAGCGAACGCGGATGGTGGCGAGTTAGTGGAGAAGGGAAATCCGATTGGAATGGTGTCGAGTAGCGGGGATGGCTTTCTCTCGATGAATTCCTGAATTACATTCAAAGCCCAGGTTTCGATTGACTTGAATGAGTACTTGCTGGCCACTCTAGCAATGTTTATGAAGCGATTAAGGTCAAGATGAGGGCCCCTGATGACCATTATTTCGTGTGGGCTGTTATTTGTGCACAGATAAGGGTGGGAGATCGGAAACCAGGTTTATAATCTTACAGGGCATATAAGGACCAGAGAAAACTGCGAAACTCTTCAGGGGTATCCCCATGCAGGACGATTGGATTGACATCTGACGCGCCTTCCACGGTGATGTTGCCTTGAGGCAGAGTAAAAAGGGTGCCAAACGAAGAAGAGTCTGTTGATAGAATACTACGATGGACCTACAATATCAATCATTTACCTATCTCGCACGAGCAGATAAGAAAATCGTACATTAAAGAGGGTGTTCCCGACGCGCAGGACGCAGCTTCCATCAGCCATGTAAAACTGTGGATCCCGGCATGGTACCTCCGACTCCTGTGAGATTCTAGACGATGATTGGGAAGCATCCATGACGCCCAGGCTTGAGCGTGAGTCCTGGTGGACGGGCGAATCGGAGCGCTGAGTGGGCTGCAGCGTATCCACGAGGTCTGTGGAAAGCACATCGTGCTCTGTGGGGATAAACGGTGTTACAGCTAAGCCACTGCCGTCCTCCATGTTCGATAAATCTCCGAGTACTATGTGACACTACGTTAAGAGGTTCGTGAACTGCTGTACATCGGATTAGGTCATGGGCAGTGAGAGGGACTCGGAAATTCCGACATTCTCGATTTCTCAGGCCAAATTTATTACATAATGGATTCGCGTTCATGTGGCTGTGCTAAAGTTAGCCTTTCTGCCGCGCCGTCGGTGATGTCGAACGCGGTACGTGCCCAGGTTGCCGCGAAATGGCAGGAGTCCTTTGCCCGTATAAATCGTGCGGAGCCAGGGATATCAGGTCTTACGGACTTTAGCCATGTGCGCATTCGTCCTTAAACTCGTCATAGACGTTCATCATGTTCAAGCAGGCTTGGACTTTGGCGACAACATTCCTGAAGCCATACGACTTGAATGGCCCAGCTCCTCGGCCTCGGCAAGGTGAGTGACCCTTTACTTTTTCTTTTCTCTCGTGAAGTACTAAGGTAGTTCTCCCATAGACGTGCGCCAGGTCAGGGAAGCCTTCGACACTATCAACAAATGCAGACGATTACCAGTCTTGCTTGAGGTCTTTCTTGGTCAGATCCGTGACTCCGTTCTTCTCTGACTCGCAATCTAACCCATTTTTGCAGAGGATTTGCATAAAAGCCAGCACCTGATCGCGCGCGAGGTCGAAGTTTACATGAATTCTTACGAAGTATGCCCTCGTATAACCATCTCACCTGATACTCACGTGGTTCTAGTCCAACTCGGATTCAGAAACAGTAAGAGCACTTATCTTCCGACTTGTTGAGTGGTATAACGCCTGGAAACCGAATGCTGAGTGAATTTCTATCCCCAGTCCCTTGTCCGCATACCGTAACATCTTCTCGACAGACTCGGTCAAACTATTACATCCGCATATACGCTTTCATTTCAAACCCACCTATTCTCCATCCTCCCTGCTTCCTTCGCGCGAGGGGTCAAGGCGCTCGTCGCCGCGACGCTCGTCAGGACAGTATCGCAACCATCTGATCAGCGAGACCGCTCCCTCTGGCAGGCTTTCGACACCCTGAGCCTCATAGAACGTTATGAAACACTTATAGCTAGCGTAGGGTACGAATACATTGAAGCCCACGTGCTGCAAACTTGTGCTGGCTCATGGGAAGAACCAATGTTGCCGAATCTTCGTGCCTGGATGATCCACAAAATTGTCCCGTGGATGCTGTGGCCATTCGCTAGAGGGGCAACTAGTGGTACGGCTCGTATTCTCTTATATATCGTGTGGTTGCTCATCTTCCCAAGCTGACGAGGCAAAAACGATGATGCAGGGTGTCGGGTCTAGGTTTGACTTTCACATGCATAAAACGCTTTGTGACTTGCGGTATGCGAGTGGTTGCTCTCGTAGTACCGATTTAATCATCTCCATTGTAGTACTCGCGAGATATTCGACATCATCGTAGATTTTCCAGATTCTACTGGCGCTCTCCAAGACCTCAAGGTAGCCTTACTTGCAGGATACCTCGTCATTCTTTCTATACTTATCGAATTGGGCATAGGAATGTCTGCAGAGAGTCGATCAACGTGCAGAATTAGTCCAATCTATTCGACGAGCGTTGGTAACGGGGACATACTATCTTTTATTGTGGCTGACGGATTTCCCAGGAACAAGAAACGCCTACTTCACCCAGGAGCGGACACGAAAGATATTCTCCTATCCTATGTTTCAACGATCAAATGCCTGAGGATCATAGATCCTCAAGGTGTTCTCTTATTCAAGGTGGCAGATCCAATACGTCGGTATCTCCGGTAATACCATTAATATGTCTTCGCATTTTTGTTGACGCCCCTTCAAGAGATCGGCCAGATGCTATCAGATGCATTGTCGCCAGTTTAGTCGGTGACGGTGAAAGCGGCGACTCATTGGTAGATGACAGTGAACCTATTCAACCACTTCAACAACCAGAAATAGAAAACTATGCTGACCCTGAATGGACGCCCGAGCCGATAGACGCTGGCCCTGGTAAATCTCTGCGCTCGTTGAACGTTTCTAGTATATTGAGTGCAACGAAAGATTTCCGCGCTAGCAAAACGAGTGATATTATAAGCACCATTGTCAGCATATACGACTCGAAGGACCTCTTTATCAAGGAGCTTCAAGTGCTGCTTGCACAACGATTGCTCGCAATCAAAGATGGTAACTTTGAGAGGGAGGTTTGTCCCTCATTCAGACCTATCTATGATGCATTGATAATCGTTTTCAAGAGACGAAATATCGAAATTCTGAAGATTCGTTTTGGGGAGTCAGCTTTGCAGGTTTGCGAAGTGATGCTTCGGGACATGACAGATTCAAGGCGAATTGACCAGCATGTTCAGTCCCAGCGACCTGTAAGTATCAATGCACCTTGAATACGAGACTACACTTACAAGCAGAAGAGCGTTATGCATCCAACAATAATCTCACGACATTTCTGGCCGGCTCTGGAAACTAGCAGCATCATCATGCCAGGTCAATTTCAGGAGTGAGTCTGCCACCAGCCCATTGCATACAAGCTCACCCTTCACGACAGCACACAAGAACAGTACGCTAAGGAGTTCACTACATTCAAGCCTGACAAAACTTTGCGCTGGCTACCCCATCTCGGCCGAGTGCAACTTGAACTCGAATTCGACGACCGCAAGGTCAATGCGGACGTTCCACCTCTGGAGGCTGCATTTATTGAACTTTTCTCGGAAAAAGGTGCGACCTATTCGGCCCAATTTGTCTCTTTGCGCCGATCACGAGTATTTACAGATACGTGGACCGTTGACGAGCTGATTTCAAGGGTAGGCACCGTGAGCCGTAGTGCGGCCTTGAAGTCGCTTGCTACATGGGTCGACATGCGTGTTATGAAAGAGGACAGTGAACATGTGTTCAAGTTGCTTTCTGTAGGGGAAAAACCAATGCCAGGAACCAAAACGGCGGTTCCAAAACTAGGTACATCTATTCCCGTTGCCTTACCTGCCTCGCCCTTGCTCCCGTCCTGACACACAAGTTGTAGCTACTGGAGAGGACGAGTTGCCACCAATGATGAGTGTGCAGCAGCAGCAAGCAGAACAAATGAAAGTTTATTGGAAGGTAGGGAGACACTGTTACGTGCACACGAGTACATTGTTTGACACCCTAGTTGCAGTTCATTGAAGGCATGCTCACAAACCTGGGTTCGCTACCGCTAGACCGTATACAGACAATGCTCAGGCTTGCCCCTGGTTATGATCGTACTATCGAGCAGCTTGGTAGCTTCATGGAGGCTGCAAAACGAGAGGGATTAGCTACCGTCAAAGATGGGATGTGGAGGTTAGGGAAATAGGTGAATGATCGTATAAGATACTTTTCTAAACTCATGCGACAATTGGAACTGTACTATTCTCCAGTGCGCCTTTGTTGAGTTCGTTCTTGACTTTTACGAACCTACTCCCGAGTACGGGCTAGATTGTTTATGTAACTGCAACTGCGGCGAGGAGAGATATAGCGTTCTCCGGTGAGTGGCGCTCCCGGCGATTATTGGGGTCTCAGGACTGTTCCCTTGACAACTTGAAGCAAGTGAATGTAATGGCATGAGAACCCGCCAATCTCTTACGCGGCTTCGGCGGGTCAAAAAATGTCACTTGAAACCAGGTTCACGTATTTATGCGAATTTCAATAACTTCTCCTGCATCATGATCTGCAAAGCAGCTGAAAGAACGGCAGTTCGTCAACTCCTTCGTAACTAAGTGAGCCCTCTCATTGGTTGATGAGCACCTAAACGATCCCAAAAAGTGTCTTATAGCACGAGTTACTGACCTATTCCAATTTGGGGAGCTAAAATCGCCCTGTGGTAAATGCGCATTTCTGCATATTGCGTTTTGCCGAGGCTCATAGTCGAGTCGCTGGAGCCCATGGCATAGTGAGCCGAGTGCCCGCAGCCTCAGGGTCGCAGGTCCATCCGTGAGCGAACTGCTACTGGCACAGCTGCCACTTCAAAAGTTCTGAGTGCTTTTTATGGCTGATTTGAATAGATACTCGACGGCTGGAAGGCATCAGCGCATCCAGAGTAGTGAGTAATCGTCAGCCTATCTCCGAGTGGCTTAACCTTTGCCGGTATCGTTTGTTTTGCGGCAAGCGCGAGTACTATAGCAAACTTGACATAAGCCTCATGCCCCGGGCCGGGCCGCTACTACAGTACTTACCAAGCGCCGGGCATTAAGCGATTTCTGGCTTGCCTCTCTTCACATATGTCACCACCAACCCTGATATTATCCTTGCGGACAGAATATATAAAGAGGCCTGATGATGGCTATCCCTCCCCAGCAGCCTCAGCTAAGCTCTCTCTCCCTCTTTCGACTGCTTGTATTCCCTCCCTCTGCACACGATGACCCACAACGAGCTCTGGTTGACTTACCATCAAGTCTCCCGTTGCAACAAGCCTGCTACGGCCCAACTCATTGAGTTGGAGTTCCAGAACCATCGGCTTTTGGACCTGGAGGATGTGCTCGAACATCTTTTTCGCCAGGGTTTCATTGAAGCCAAGCACCGATCTGTCTCGTTCTGGGAAAATCACGAGGGTCATCGTGTCAGTGGTGGGCATTTGGTGGAGGAACTTCTAAAGAACGGTGCTGGCAAGTGTCCTCAGACAGCTCTTCGTCTGGTCATTGGTAAGCAACGCGAAGAAAGTGTTCCTCTGACACTGATATGGTTCTCAGCGGATTCTACACCCGCTGTTTGGTTCAGCTACCACTATCTTCACAAGCCTGCTGCACCTGTTGTCACGCAGCGTGTGAGACTTGATGTCCCTGGGACCAAGTTTGAGATCGTGGCCCAGTTGACAAACCACATCTTCAACAATGGGTATCTTCCATGCCACCTGAGGAGCAAGGTGTACTGGCAGGCGGCATGTGGACGGAGGGTTGAAGAGCACGAGAACTTGCAAGCTCTGTTGGAAACAGGAGAAGGTGTCTGCGAGACTTCGTGTCTTCGCTTGAACATTGGTATGTTGCAAGTTTGCATTGTTTAGAGTCATCTGATGGTGCTTCGCCAGATCAAGTACCTTGCAATTGTTCTGGGAAGTGCCCATTTGCGCATTGCTAGGGAAGAGAGGTCGAGCAGTTTAGTTGTTCTGGTGAAGGCCTGTCTTGAGTTGGCGCTTCTTGTTGTGTGGCAAATGCTTCGGTTGTTACTTTTTGTCGTGGTAGTGTCGATGATCCAAGATAGGAGTTAATCTCGGATGTTCGGCATTTAGGGCCGGTGGACTGAGCGTCGATTCACAATTCGAGTCTCTCGATAGTTACGGTGTTCGCGAGGTGTTGTTGTTTTCAAGCCATCTATACACCGTATGGGGAAGCAAGCTCAACAGTATTCTGCGCTTTCGCAACCAACCTTGGCGATGAGCGAGCTCGTATGCAAAACACTCGACCACGATGCTACTGACATGCTAATCGACAAGTGGCTCGAACATCGCAACGACGCGTACTGGGAATGGTTCCAAGCCGTTAGGGAGCGCAAGCATGCATCCAACGCTCTAAGACGTCAGGTCATAGTCTGGAACAAAGGGGACTTCGTTCCAGAGCACATCTTTTGTCGGACGATCGACACTGGTCGTCTAATCCCTCTCGACCGAACCTGGACCACCCACGTCTACCATCACAGATCAATGCAAGATAGAAAACTATCCATGATGCCTGTCGTTTTCACAATGGTACGCTATCCCATTCCATTATCGGCTCTGTCCATGCCCATCGCTCCTCTGTCAGCTTCCCGAGCTCATGCTCTTACGGGGTATGCATGATCATAGCTGCGACGACGTATACATTATCGTAACAGATTTGAAGCGACAAGAGATGGACGACGTTACAGAGTATTTCAAACTTGTGTGTCGGTATGCATACGGTGGTCGGACGTGTAAACCGAGCACAGCGAGCCAAATCCAATATGATCGTTCGTCATCTACCCCCGTTCACGCTTTAAAGGCTCATTCGTTCTTCGCCCCACTCAGACATGCGACTGTGTCACACGCTACTCAAGCAGCGACGTACACCGTGCTTTCCTCAGATTGACATTGCTTTCCGAGCAATACTGTACGAAAAAAGACCGCCATTCATCATCTTGTTCTCACACCAGACAACCTCTTACTCCCAAATTCTCTTCACGCATCCTCTCTTCGTACCCGCAGAAGATATCTTCTTCGACTTCCCTAGCGGATGCCCAAACCCCTGCTGCAACGACGACTGTGAAATGATCCGCTTTCCTAGACGAGGTACCGAAGGGGCAGCGATTCTCTCGATAAAGCGCGGTGGTCGGTACGGGAAGAAGATTAAAGCAAAGGAGATGTGCAATTGGATCGATTGCGATATCTGTTTCAGCGAGGAGACCCAACGATATGCCGAGAGTACCGAGGGTTCCGAGGGTTCTCAGAGCAGTGCTGACTGCGCCGACACATCGTCCATGAATGGTCTTGTCTGTAGCAAGTGCAGGTTGGTCAAATACTGCTCTCCTGAACATCAGAGGAAGGACTGGGACGAGCATCGCCGTGTTTGTGCGAGACCTGTTTCTTGTGAATAGCCCTCTCAGAAGTGCACTGGGTCGTCCCCAACGTCTTACCCTAATTTCCACCTTGCATTCCTTGCCATCCTTTTTTTCTACACTGACGGGCCCGTGTTGTAGTAGTCGCGTTGTACCCGTACCATACTGTATCCAGCTTCACGTGACTGTCTGACCTGGATCCTTGACTAACTGGATGGGATTCCTATGAATCAACCCAAGACCATCATGTCCATCCGTTATCTCACAGCAAGACTTGCCCTACAGGTGAACGACATTCGTTGTATCCGTGTACCATGACTAATGTAACTCTTAGATTGACGAGGAACTCATGAATGCATGGGGGGCATTTAGTATTGACCAGGTGCAGGATAGCTCGCATTGCTGATGTTTGAATAAAGCTTGATTGCTATGCTGATGGTTGAAGTTGATGGAACTAGCTGGACTCGCGTGTGCTCAAACGCTTGCAAAAGTCTACGACAAGGAGAAGTACCGAAGAGTTCTCGTTTGCTGTGGACCAGGTAATCAAGGTGGCGATGGATTGGTAGCAGCAAGACATCTTGGTTCGCCCCCCTTTATCTAAGGGATCAATGAGATGACGACCAATGCGACCAGGCATGTTTGGCTACGAACCCACGATCTATATGCCGAAGGTATCTGTAGCTGCATACTGTCTCAGAGACGTGCCCTGACTCTCTAGCATCGCTCACCAGCCAGGGTCAAAGGATATTTACAAGGTTATCTGCTTTGTGCATGTTTGTTCTTGTTCCTAACTGTCTTCCTCGCAAAATTGGGCACAGCGCCTGCACAAGCAGTGCGATAACATGAGGATCAAGTCTCTACCCCCTGATTCCACCCTCGACGTGCTCCGTTCGACCCTCTCATCATCCGACGTGATCCTGGATGCCATCTTCGGGTTTTCATTCAAGGGACCTGTCCGCGCACCTTTCGATGAGGTCCTACCACTTATCTCGTCCTCGGAAAAACCTATAATTTCGGTCGACATTCCTAGCGGATGGGATGTTGAAAAGGGCAACGAGGAAGGGGCGGGTATCGTTCCAGATGTGTTGGTAAGCTTGACTGCGCCAAAGGAAGGAGTGCGGTCTTTCAAGGGACGACACTTCCTTGGAGGGAGGTTTGTCCCAAAGTTAGCCCTCGGCTACTACTTCTCCTGGCGGGGATTCTGACACTGGTTGTAGAGCGATGGAGGAAAAATTTCAACTCAACTTACCCGAGTACCCCGGTTTTGAGCAGATTGTCGAGCTTCCTCAAGAGCAGGAACCTCAGCGGTCGTAAGACTGTGTTCGCCACTCTTACCCTACGATACACGATCGCGACTACTCGTAGCGTTACAGAAGGTGTCTGGGGTACTCAAAGAGTAACACACTCAAGTTCCTCTTCCTAGTCTACATACGCGGGCTTTCTCAAATAACCTGATATGCCTTCATTCGGTGGGGTCTCCCAGTTAAAGTTCCGAACCCAGTCCACTCATCGAGCTCCGTCCGAGATCTTGTCCTACTCCGTCCGAGGCTCTTCAATGTCATCGAGGAAATTATACGTCTGAGGTGTACTTTGGCGGATCTACAGTCCATCCCATAGTCTCGGACGGAAGCACTTCCGTTTCTTATCGTGGACATTTCTGCGATGATGGCGAAGCTGACAGCGACGGCTCATTCGACCAATATGTAGATTCCCTAGATCAAGGGCTATGCGGCGCATCGTTTTGGATCCCACTTTGGCAATTGGTATGCTGAGGATGTGAATGAGCTTACAACCTTGGGGATGGTAACGTTAGTGAGTGTCACGGTTTCCGGGAATTCATCGAACCTTTGGTGATAGCAAAGACATTTAGGTGCCCAAATCAACGCATTCTCGGCCTTTCCCCGAAAATAGTCATTATATCAGACTGTACGGTATACGATAAGCAAGACTCGCATCGCGAAAACGTGCAAATTCCTATCATATTTCTAACTATCGGATCCAGGTGTCGTCCATTAGGCACGCTGGTGGAATGACAAGAATGACAGCTAAAATTGAAAGGACTGCAAGCAATTTCCTACGGACATCCTATGCCAGGCGATTACCTTGTGGGGCTGGGAAATGGCTGAGGTATCTTGCAAGCAATGAGAATACAGGATCGTTTGACTAATTCGAGCCGACGGCAGTACTCACGGTGGTGTGGCATGTGGTCGGGTAGTCATACCGCATTCTCGTAGTCTACAGCTCAGGTCGTCATCTTAATACCGCGGAGGTAGTTTCCTGTTCAACTGACTTTGAAGCTCGCGGATCCTTCCGGCCCGGAGCGTTACCAGTATTACTTGGCTCCTGAGGCCTGAGTAGTAGCACCGTACTTGGATTTCAACTCTCAAGGCCGTCGATAATTCTCTGCACACCTCATGAAATTGAACTTATATCCCCATAAAATTTCCTCGAAGGTTCTAGAGGCAGATGATCTTCAATCACTCGCCAAGTACATGAAATCCGACAGCTGTCGGAACGTATTCCTCATGGTGATTCCATTGCTGTCGTTTCGTGTGCTTCACGGGATTAATGCAAGGTGGTGTAGTTAGGTGCTGGTAAGAGTTATCTCTGCGATCGAGAGCGACCTCTCAGGGTCGGGCAGGCGTCAGTACTTCCGCTGGGATCCCTGACTTTAGGTCATCGGAGACGGGTGGGTAATTTGTATCGTTGGCTT
>JBBPQZ010000121.1:0-25163 GCA_038092795.1 Boletus rubissimus
TCTGTCCATCCGTCTGGGGGTGGTACGCCATGGACGGGTTAGCTTCGATCTTCAGGAGGGCGTATAGGTCTCTCATGAACGATGACACGAACTGGGGTCCTCGGTCCAATATCACTTTTTGGGGTGTTCCGTGTAATTTGAATACATGGTCGCGGAATACCATGGCTACTCCTTGCAAGGTGATCGTATCGGTGATGGGGATCAAGCGTATCATCTTGGAAAATCAGTCAACCACCACAAGGATGGCGTTCTTTCTTTGTGATTGTGGTAGGGGTCCGATTAGGTCCACGGAGATGATTTCCCATGGTGACGATGGGATCTCGTTTGGGTGCAGTGGCGTCGTGGTGGTCGTGGTCTTTGGTTTTGCCTTCTGGCAGGCGTTGCAACCTTTTATATACTCTTCTACATTCCTCCTTAGAGATGGCCAGTAGTATTCGCTCATGATGAGATCTCGGGTTCGTCTAACCCCCAGGTGTCCTGAGATCGGGTGGTCATGGTTGGCCCTGATAATGTCTTCTCTAAGTTTGGTGTCGTTTGGGATGTAGATGAGGTCCTTCCACTTTACCAGCTCATCCTTTCTTGTCCAGGGCGACTCAGCCTTTTCAAGCCCCTCTTTCGCAAATCGTTCTAATTTGTATTGTAACTTTTTGATGCAATCGAGGATGCTCGTCGAGGCGACAGCCTTTATTTGAATCGGGGTGGAAGGGCGCTCAGCAGCCGCGTTACCACCCTGATTTGGGAAAAGGGAATCGGGCAGCAAGATTTGCTGCTTGTTGTCGGTGTTTACCCCCTTCTCATAATCTGGCCTCCTGGACAGAGGGTCTGCTGGGTTTGTTTTGCCAGGTCTATAGTTGAATGACAACTTGTATTCCTGGACAATTTATTGCCATCGGGCTTGACGGTGAGAGAGGTCTTGTGGTTTTCGGAAGAACTCGAGGTTTTTGTGATCCGTGAGCACTTTGATGGGATGGACGGCTTCGAGGAGGTACTGCCTCCATTCTTGGAGGGCAAAGATAACTGCTAGCATTTCGAGATCCGCGGCATGGTAGTTCCGTTCCATGTCGTTGAGTGATCTTGAAATGAAGGCCACTGGGTGCCAGATCCCTTCCTGTTTTTGGGAGAGGACTGCACCTACTCCAATCCCAGAACCGTCTGTCTCGATGCGGAATGGATCGGTGTCCATGGGCATTGCCAGTGCAGGCGCGGTGGCAATGGTCTTCTTGAGTTGTTTGAAGGCTTTCTGGCAGTCTGGCGACCATTCGAAGTCCCTTTTTACTGACGTGAGGCTGCTTAGGGGACGTGCGATCTGGGCGAAATTCTTCACGAAACGCCTGTAGAAGTTTAGGAATCCCAGGAAGCCTCTCAGGGTTTTCTTCGATGTGGGCACGGGCCAGTTCTTGATCGCTGCTACCTTTTTGTCATCCATTTTGACCTCGTTTTGGGATACGATTAACCCCAGGAACTCCGTCTCTTGTACCTCGAAGTTGCACTTGTCGTGTCTGAGGTATAAGTGATGGTCCCGTAGGATTTGCAATACTTCCCTTACCACCTTTCGATGTTCCTCGAGGATCTTCGTGAAGATCATGATGTCATCTATATAAACTACCATGACTCCTCGATTGATCAGGTCTCGGAACAGCGAGTTCATCATTGTTTGGAAGGTGGCTGGGGAGTTGCATAGCCCGAAGAACATTACCAGCAGCTCAAAGAGTCCCCGGTTAGTTCTGAACGCGGCCTTCCATTTGTCTCCTTCTGCCATTCGCACGTTATTATACCCCCATCTCATGTCAAACTTGGTGTAGTATTTGGCCGATTTGAGTTTGTCTACCAGTTCAGCGATCAGGGGGAGTGGGTATCGGTTCCGCCTCGTGACTTCGTTTAGTTTTCGGTAGTCTTGTACTGGTCGGAGGCAGCCGTCCTTCTTCTTGATAAAGAAGAAGGCTGAGGCGAAGGGCAATTTGGACGGGCGGATGCGGCCTGACTTCAGATTCTCTTCGAGGAATTTGTCTAGTTCTTCTTGCTCTCCAGGGTTTAGCGGATAGACCTTACAGTCCACCGTGTGGTCTCCCAGTAGGAGCTCGATGGCGTGGTTGTTATGAACTACCTCCGAAGAGTCTGATCACTTCCACAAGGCTCAGATATCTGCTCGCAGAGTACACGGCTTCTGGCTCAATGAAGAGGGTATGGGGGTCCTTTCCGTTCAACACAGGCTACAATGACCAAGAGGCCAAGGCAATGCCTATAGTGGTAAACAAAGTGGATTAGACTGGGGATACCAGTCGCAATGTGCTACCTTATATATTGTACAGGCTTGCGCACAGACCATGCTATGCGTGGGATGAACTACCATAAATAGACTAAGTGTTCTCACGAGTGTGAGAAAGGAAGCAGCGGAGATTAATGGGGCTGTGTGAGAAGAGTGGAAATTAAAAGGGCGAGGTCACCTCATGGTATGACGTCATTGGTTCTAGACCTGATCATGTGAGGGTTACCACAGTCACGTGCACAGATCACGTGACTGGAAAAGAAAAGATGACAAGGATAAAAAGTTTGAAAATGTTCGTATTATAACAGTGGTCCCAAGGTCGCCTTGGGGGAAGCTCGTCAAAGCTTTCCTTGGCGAATACGTCAGCGTAATCGTGTACGTATTTGGGGGCCACTTCCTCAAAGGTCTTCTTCTTCTTTGTTGCAAAGTCTCGGGCCGCTATATCCGTGGCCGTGTTACGGAAATAACTCTCCGTGTCGAGTTTGAATAGCCTGTCTCCATCATGCAGGATGAATTCGGCATCTTCCTCATCATCGTCGTCGCAGTTTTCTAGGCAAGGCATGTGGTCCTCCTCGCATCGGAACGAGATCCACCCCGTCTTCCAATCTATGCTAGGGTTATGGGCTCTTAGCCAGTCGTGTCCGAGGAAGACGGTATTCGGTCCCAGATTGGTGACGGCAAGGGCCAATTGTTCTTTATGGTCCTTGACCTGCATTTCGATGATAACGAACTTCTTGATTTTCCCTGATTGATTTAAGGAGCTGTCGGCGTTGTACACAGACATAGGTCGTGGGAGGGCGTGGGTAACTACCCCCTTCTCAGCCACGAATTTTTCGTGTATTGATGATCCCATGCAACCGGAGTCAATCAACGCCTTGACTTCTGCGCTTGTTCTGTCGGACATCCTCAGGGTTACGGGTATCTCGAGAGAGTTTCGTTCCTTTCTTACCAATGCCTTCTTATACTTGGGGGGTCTTTGAAGATCCCTCAAGATCCAGTGTGCATCGGAGTCACTCATTCGTTTTAGATCTATGAGTAGATCGGGAGTTACTTCGGCCTTCCTGGACTCGTGGACGAATGATCTCAGATGTCCCAGGTTTCTAGTGACATCTGGGTTTTCCACTTGCGTTTTCATCCAACAAATGGTCCAGGGGTCCACCGTGTTCATCCAATAATGGTCCGAATTCCAGCTTCTTCGGTTCTTGGTGGAAGGGCGCTCTGCAGCCGCATTACCACCTACCTTAGAAGTTCTGGTGCTTCCGAACCCTTTCTCACCTCGCTTTGTCTCGTCGAGGGAGTTCACCTCTTTTACGGGGGGCATTGATATTTTTTCGAGGATCAATTGGGCTACTTGGTCGCCCGCTTTGGCCACGAAGTCCTCGTTTGAGAAGTTAAACAACAGGATCTTTACTTCCCCTCGGTAGTCACTGTCTATCACTCCTGCCCCTGTGGTTAATTTCTTTTTAATCGCTAAGCCGCTCCTTGGTGCGATTCGGTCATAATGGCCTAGTGGGATTTTCATGGATAGCCCGGTTGATATTAGGGCCTGTCCTTTGGCAGGAACTACCGTCTCCTCCGAGGCATACAGATCATACCTGGCCACACCCGGGGATCCTCGCACGGGGAGTGGTATTTCCTTCTTAGATCTTACGACTTCTAATGTGGTCGTGGGGAGATTCACTCGGTTAATTTTCTCAGTCTCATCATGTCGCGACAAAATTGTATATCAATTGCTTGGTGATACAGTTACAGGCGGCAATGACTTATTGGGTACAGTAGAGCGACTGGTATCTACTGTACAGACTGAAAACCCAATCCAGAGTCCGTATTCTCTTCCATGACTTCGGTGATGGTTGCCTGAGTCTCCGGCTCAGGTATTTCGGCGGCATTCATCAAAGCACAGATTTGAGGAAATTGCTGTGGGGAAATGACTTGCCCATTCCATTCTACTGCTCGCGCTCTCGGGCCACGCAGACGCGGGGGGTGCTCTTGGCAAGGCCAAGGCTTACCACACCTCCGGCATATTCCCGCGGCACGTGCCTTATCGAGCTCCATAGGAGCTCCATATCCTGGGAACACGCCTGGCGCATTTGGGTGGGGGGCTGTGGTGGCAGTAGGAGGAGGTCCGGTCGGTGGGGCATACTGCGCTAAGGGTCTTCGAGGGACAAAGCGTTGGGGCGCAGGGTTGGGGCGAACCATCTGGTTCCTTTCGCCTCGCTCTCTGAGTATCTCCTGGGTCCTCTGGAGAGCTTCCTCCCATTCGAATAGATCCTTGGAGTCGATTAGCACGTGATTATTGTCCTCCGTGTGGTTCACCAGCGTCTGACGGGCACATCGGCGAACTTGATCCACCAGCGAACGCCCATTCGCGATGGTATCATATTCAGCCTCGTCCGCATACTGGTAGAGCTTGGTGAAGAAATCTTCCACCGAGTCATTCCCTTGTCTTAGCACGAAGAGTTTGGTTTGGGCCTTGCACTTGAGACCAGCTGGCTGGAACGCCCGTTTTAGGTTCGCCTTGAACGTGGGGAATTCCTGATGCTCGTCGATTTTCCTCCTGATCTGGAGATCTGCCCACTGCCCTGTGGGGTTCTCTCCTTTCATGTATGAGGTTGTGATCAGGATCTTCTGATGAGAAGAGGGTTCGTTCTCGAAGCCCCACATGTAGACAGTCACCTGCCTCCACCAGGACTGGAACTTCTCCTTATCGCCGGCATAGAAGTCGGGTTTGGCGTAGATCGACTTTCTGAGCTTCTGGTCTCTTTCTGGCCAGTGAATAGGTTTGTGAGGGTGGAAGGGCACACGTGGAGGCTGTCCTTCGCTTGATGGTGATGATGGGGGAGGAGGGGGATCTTCTTTTGGCAGTGGTCCGGCTTTGGGGATTCCTGACGGCGATCGGCAGAGGCAAAGAGGCGGCAGCGGTTTATTGGGGAATTGCCTCGTGTAGGCGTATCTCCACGAGAGGTACTCGAAGTCTAGATGCGCTTGGTCCGCCTGTTTGTCGGTGAATGTGGCTGGCGGATTGGCGGGCGGGAGTAAGGGATGGTGTACGGCAGGGCGGATAGGGGCTTTGGCAACTGGGGTTTTGCTGGTGGCCTCCATAGGTATGTCACCTAAGGCCCCTGCGAGAGTTTCCATGGAGAACACGGAGGCCTGCTCCGGTTGTGGTGATTGGATGTCGATGCGCGAGGGAGGGCGCACATATGGAGACGGTGTTCCTTGTTTAGACATATCAGACGGGGCGGCGGAGTGTCGACTTTGGGCGGAGGTATGGGAGTCCTTATGTCACCTGGGTCTCTTCCCGTAGGAGGTCGTACCGGTACCAGTAAACGATCCTTTGCTTCTTTTTATAGAGGACCCGGGCTTTCAAATGAGCTAGAGGTGGAAGTCTCCGTACGGGCGTCCCACTGGTCCCGCACTGCTTGCAGGATAAAGGCGTTGTTGTAGTGGTGAAGGGCTGGGATAAGGTTTTGGAGGATTTCGATAACAACCCTAACTGGGTTTTGGCGGAGGCAGCGGAGTATGTTGCACAGATTGACCTAAAAAGAGAGCCTCTGGATCTCCAGCGGCAAACAGATGTAGACAAGAGGGGGGGGAACCGGAAGAGCTTTACTACAGCTCAAGGGAATACTGCCCTGGTCAGTCGTGATGTCACAGGTGATCACGAGAACCTGGGTTCACCGGCGTAGAACCAACACGGACCACTAGGCACTCAGCGGACGACAGGGGCTAGTGCACTATGCCTGGTAGCAATGTTATCCTTATTTATAATGGCGGACGACCGTATGAATGCAGTGGGCGCGGTTGCAGTCCGCTCTCGTTTAATCTCCAAGAAGGAGCGATTTCCCTTAAGTCTGGGATCCGACTAGTGCACTATCGTGAAAAGCGATGGCACGGATGAATGGACGCGTTGCCCAGGGAATAACCCCGTACGAGCTGAATGCGAAGGAGAGTGGGACAAAGTATACAGCGACGCAGCGAAGTGCGCGTCAACAGGCGAAGATGATATGTGTAACGACGAAGAGAGGGAGTCGGGGGTCGAAGTGACCGGCAACTAGATAGTTTCGGAATTATGAAAAGACCACTAAAAGACAAGAGTCACTAAATGTGATATTCAAGTCAAAGAAATGGAATTCCGAAACTAGAGAATACAAGTGGGATCGACTACTTTATATACTATAGCTACGTGTGCACGGACCAGGTTTAGGGTCGGTGCGGAAGGTCGGAGAATGTTATGGAATGATTAGGTAATCGTGACGTCATGAGAAATAAGGTAAGGAACTAGGCGGATGAGTAGTGGGGGCGAGATTAATGGATCTGATGGCATGGGAGGTAAGATAAGATAAGATCTCTGCACCCAAGCAGATGCATTGAATCCTGGCATAAGTTCACATGACTAGCGAAGGGAAAACCGTTGAAGGAAGACAGGGGTGTCGTACGAGTATCTTTTAGAAGTTTAAGGTTACCAAGGCCTTGTTTCGTTTCAGGTTGGTAATGAAATGTTTCAGGTTTCAGGCTTTAAGCCACATTTTTTTCCCTAGAGTAAAAGGTTTGAAGTGGTGTTGTCTTCTTCCTTGGACTGGCAACTGGACTGAAAAAAACCAGTCCTAAATTACCCTACATGGCAACTAGATTGGTTGCAACCAGTTGCAACTGAAACTGGTCTTCCATGTTGTATTCTGTGGAAATCATGCTTAGAGATGGCCATATGGAAGTTAAAATGGACCCTTGGCTATACTTAGAGCCAATACCCATGTAATTCCATCCATAAACAGCTGATATATAATCATTTTCACATCACATGTCATTTTTGAAAATCATAATTATGTATGTTAGTTATATATGGCTCAAATAAATTCCAACAAATGTGAAAATTTTACCAAAAATTACCAAAAATGGTAATATACATAGGAGGTGGCTGTACACCAGTTACAACCAGTTGCAACCAGTCCTAACCAGTTGTTCAAAGTCCTTTGGACCCAGGTAATTGCAACTGCAACTGGTCAGCAACTTGGTGCACCTGGCAATTGCAGTCCAGTTGCAAACAGTTGTGCTCCAGTTCAGCTGCCAGTTGCCACACCAGTTGCCAACTGGACTTCAAAATCGGCCGACTAATGCTCACCTTGAGACCCGCTAATAATTAAATATGTTGTGTACTAGCGGCTACGGGGTCTTGTCACACTGACGCGTCTCGTTTGTAATCAAATCCCAAAATGTATATATTACGTGACAATAAGACTAAATCTGTCGTTCTCGTCACTGTGACGGGGGGTCGTCCCCGAAGAAACTGCAGGTGTGTCGTGACAGCGTGCTTCGCACGCCTCTTGATTCCACCCTGCATCTGCAGACTTGACGAGTAACGCTATCGTTTCACGACCGTTGAACAATTCTTTGATAACTAGCAAGTCCTCTCATTGGCTGATGAACACCTAACCAATCCCAAAAAGTGTCTTACAGCACGAGTTAGGGTAAGAACTAAGCTAACCCTTTTATATTCTGTTGCGGAAACTGTTGCGCAACATTTTCGGATTCCTGATGGCTGTACACAGCGCTTCCTAGACTATGTCATTTTTGGATCAATCATGCCGTGACGTTCCCCAACCTCAAGTACCAAAACACCCGATTAGATCAAGGCCGAGACTTTCTGCATAACACATATCTCCACCCTTCCGGCGCTCCCTCGTCGTCAATGGCCCAAGCAATATCTTTCGTCAATGTCTGCCTCCTCGGAGCAGGGCTTTACCTTATCAAACGGCTGTTTGATTCGAGGCGCTCCAGTTCGCTCCCACCTGGGCCTACAGGGTGGCCAGTGATTGGTAACCTCTTCCAGATATCTTCTGAGAAAAGCTGGGAAGATTTTGCAGCCTTGGGTAGAAAATATGGCACAGACTTCTTCCCATCGTCTTACAAGCCATGCTCATGACTATAATATCGCAGGGGATATTTCGACTATAAGCGTCCTAGGGACGCGTTATGTCGTTCTCAACTCGTCCAAGGCCATCTCGGAGGTACTTGAGAAACAGAGCCTCAAATGTTCGAACAGGCCACACTTCACTATGGCATCCGACCTGGTCGGCTTGAGTAAGGGAATGCTCTTCCTTGATTACAGACCCCGGTTCCGCCAGTATCGCAAGCACTTTTACCGTTTGTTTGGCAGCAGAAATAGCACTGCAGCATTTAACTCGATCGAAGAGGAGGAGACACGGCGGTTCTTACTCAATGTGTTGCGGCAGCCTAAGAATCTGAGCAATCACATACGCTCGTAAGTGCACTTTGATCGCAAAGCTTTCCTCGCTTGTCATCGCCGCCCACCGCGATTAGCACTGCTGGTGCCATCATTCTTAAGGTGACCTACGGGTATACCGTCCAAGAGGGGAAAGACCCATTTGTCGAATTGGCAAACAACGCCATGGCCATCGTTTCGCTGGTTGCAGCTCCTGGCGCGTTTCTGGTAGACACTATCCCTGCCTGTAAGGCGAAGCTCAAAGCCCATCATTTGAAATGCATGCTCAAGTGATTTGTAGTACGATATCTCCCGGAATGGCTCCCTGGAACGCGCTTCTTCCAGGATGCAAAGAAATACCATCAGATTTTGATGGAGTCGGTTTCGAAGCCTCACCGTTATGTCGTGGAGCAAATGGTAGGATAGTCATGGCTTCTATGCTGAATGCAGTGCATCTCACGTTCCGCGAGGCGGCAGGTACAGCAGTCCCGTCCTTTTCTTCCGCACTTTTGGAAGGAGGAGTGAGCCCAGAGGAAGAAGATGTCATAATGTGGACTTCCTCGGGCGTCTATCTCGGTGTGTTTGGTTCTCGATAGTATCTATCTCGTCTTGATATCTTTTTTCAGGTGCATCAGACACGGTACACCCTCTTATCCAGGAAATCAAGTATGCATTCACCAATGTCATCTGCAGGTCGTCTCTGCCATACATGCCTTCTTTCTCGCGATGGTTTTGTTCCCAGAAGTTCAGGCCAAAGCGCAGGCAGAGCTCGATGCGGTGGTGGGGAGCAAGAGATTGCCCTGTTTCAACGACCGTGATTCACTTCCTTACATAAATGCAGTCTGGAAGGAAGTCCTCCGATGGCACTCTGTCATACCACTAGGTACCGTTTCTACGTGTTTTGATGTCTTCGAGTATGCTCACAAAGCTGAAAAAGCGGTGCCCCACCTTGCCGCGGAAGATATTTATTCAAATGGGTTTCTCATCCCAAAAGGATCACAAATCATCGGAAATGTGTGGTGAGTGTTGTGCTGGCTTTCCTGCATACGTGAATGCATGAATATGCACGCACGCACGCATTTGCCCCTGATGAGCAACTCACTATTGAATGCACACCCAGGGCGGTTCTCCATGATGAGTCCACGTATCCAGATCCTGGCATATTCCGTCCTGAACGGTTTCTCGGCGAGGCGCCGCAGCCTGACCCCCAGAATGTCTGCTTTGGATACGGCAGGAGGTAAGTCACGCTGTCTATCTCGTGATGTATATACGATCGGGGCTTGCTAACCGTATCTGCCACGTTGCATCGTGATAGGATCTGCCCAGGTAAGAGCTCCCTTGCTCGAAGGGTCATCGTGCATTGCATCAACTACCCCCATCACTTTCCTCTCAGGTTATCATCTCGCGGAAGCATCCCTCTTCATCACGGTTGCCATGTCTCTCGCTGTACTCAAGATTTCAAAGGAGGTGATTGATGGTGTCGAAATCACCCCAAAAGTCGATATCAGTTCGGGGACGATTTCGTGAGTACCTTTTCGTGATGTCCGTCGCCTGTTCCACACGCATTGGTGACGCCGGTTTTCGAATAGCCATCCGAAACCATTTAGGTGCCGAATCACCGCTAGGTCTCCAAAGGCCGAGGCCTTGTTGCTTGGTTAATCTATGTAACACTCGTTTCACTCATGTTTTCCTTCCGTCGCGGGTAAGTAATGGCAGGGTGCCAGTGGTAGCCAAGCCACTTTCTGGAGGTCCTCGGCATGGCTGGAGGTCGCACGTCTGCGACAGCTCAGTAGAGGTCGAGGGCTGGATTGTACTGATTATTGAATTGGAGATACTCGACATGACATCTGTCTGAATAAACCTTTTGTCTCAACGCGTTCACATCTTACTCTTGTCCAGAAGGTGCAGCATTATCTCGACGGGCCCGGGCTTCATGGCGGGGAACGGGAACTCATCCTTGATGCCTACGAAATCACCCGGGAGCGAACGAAGGCTGAATGATTGGGGATTTCGACGAGTCGTTGATGGCATATTGAATGTCAGCATCGAGCGTGGCGTAATACTGACCGTAATGTCTCGACTCTCGATGGAATTATAACAGGAGAAGACCTGAGGCGTATGTTATGTAAAATGTAGATAGGGAGTGCAGCTAGTCTGAATGAATGAGACTTCGAAATGCACGTTCGGATGATCAGCCATTGAGTTGAAAGTCAGTGTCTGGTCCAGGATGTCTTCTACGTTGGCAACCACCACTGTGGATAGTAAAATCATTATAAATCGGCATTCCAGATGCTGTTCCACCCTACATTAATGTCCACAATGCTGAAGTCATGGACACTGCTGTTTAATGTCTATCACCGGACATTAATTTTCGCTGTCAGTCATGGATGACAATAATTTTTAATGTCAGGCCTACAAGTGACAATAAATTTTAATGTTGTGCAAACACCATATGTGTGCACTACTCAATTACTCGCCAGGACAGTGGGAGGGCTTCTCCAATTCACTGTCTCACCCACTGATGACTAGTACATGGTTAAACAGGTCACCAGTCACCAGATCCTGAGTCCTTGTTGCAAAATACCCAGCAATTACTATTGGCCCATTTTGCACAAAACATGATGCCTTGATTATTGTTACAACTTTTCCTTTTCTTCGTACTTCTCTTTCGCCTCTGCTCTATCCATGTACTACCATTGGTGCTAGGTCCCCTTATCCGAAGGATCCTAGCATGTCCCACAGACTTTATTCCATTTCTCTGCCTCGGGCTCCTCCGACTGCCTCCATACCCGTGGCGTATCCTTTTACCATATCTGTCTCGTTGATTCTCCCGTGATACAATGGCTGTGTGTTCAGCTCTTCATCATTACGCGTCCTTCCTTTTCGGGCTTCCTTCCATTCCGTTATGCATCTTCTTTTGATCCATAACGCATAACCCTTTCTTTTCTAGTTCTCCTTGCATTTCTTACTACGGTCCGTGCGTGAGGAGACTGCGTATATAAACGACTCGAGTATCACCTAGATCGCTAGTTTAGACCTCCTTCGAGCTACCTTGTATCTCGTTGCTGCCTAGCAATCTATTTGCTTCTCTCGTCTTGCTCACCTCGCGGTTAGGAAACCCCTAGATCGCTTCTTCGATCAGCTTGTCCTTTGACTCGCCGATACCTTGACCACCGTTGGAGGAATCCCCACAACGGAAGTACTGCGCGTCGGCTCCCAACCTGACTTACCTTGATCGGTTCGCCCTCTGCTTACCGATATCTTCGAGGAATCCCCTCGACTCTTGCTAACGGAGGAATCCCCACGTTAGACCACTGCGTTGTCGGTCTCCAATCTGACTCCTTGTCATCGAAGGCCCCTTACGATTGCTCCTACCCCGGGTAGTCGTAACAAAAGGTCTAAACTTTCTAGTCGAGGCTACCACCGCGTAAGCCTCCACCATTCACCCTCAGCGTAACCACCCCACGTGGGGACTTTACTGTCCCGCACCTGCTGAACCTTCTTCCCTGGAGGAATCAGACGAGTCCACCCATCTAGAGGATTAGGAACCTGATGAGCTCTCTAGCCAGATCAAGAGAACTCTCCACCATCAGACGGCAGAACAACGAGACTGGAACCTAGCCACAGCCCTCTCCCGCAGCCTCTCCATCCCTTCCGAACCAACTACCGCCTCCTCCTCTCCTACTGCTACGCATTCTACCCACTCCGGTCCCCCTCGTGCCGTTCCTTCTATCGCTAGCACTCTTACTAGCCTTCCTGTTTGTCCTCCCCCTCTTTCATCCCTACCTCCGTCCTCGCCGATAATGTCCTCCCACACCACTGAGCTCTGCCTCGGCACCCCCGAGATCTTCAACGGTTCTTATGACAAGGCCGTACCTTGGTTGAACACCGTGTTGTTTTACCTCACGGTGAATGTCGCCACCTATGACTCCGACCCTAAAAGGTCGCCTTCGCCTTGTCTTTCATGACTAAGGGACCCGCCCTCACCTGGGTAAACACCTACCAGATGTCCACCATTACTGGGGGTGTCGCGGCCATCGGCACTTGGAAAAACTTTATTAAAGCTTTCAAGACCGCGTTCGAACACTACAACACGGTCAACAATGCAATCACCTGGCTCACCACCAAGCGCATTCTCATTGGTAAGAACGGTGCTTATAACCCTTCGTTGAACTCCTATATAGCCGAGTTCAAAAACAAAGTCGCTATGTCACAAGTCCAAGATGACAACGTCCTGATCTCCTACTTCGCTTTCGGATTTTCCCCTGTTTTCATGAGAAAGATTATGTTCATGGAGAAGGTCCCTTCCACAATCGACGTCTGGTATGAGAAAGCCGTTCACTTCCAAACCCAATGGGATCGTGCCGCTGAGTTATCGCACCGATATTCCCATCCTTTGTACCAGCCCCACCAGAACTTCTCCTCCATCTCTCGTACCCCCGCCAAGGACCCCGATGCCATGGACGTTGACGTTATCCGAATTCCCAAGATGATCCTGGAAGAAAGGAAGCATTGTATCGAGAAGAAACTTTGTTTCAGATGCCATAAACCTGGCCACTCTGGCCCTGCCTGCCCCTTTTTCACAGCTGCCAAACTGGTCATAAAGGCGATTAGTCAGGATGACGATGAAGATCTTCCACATCTTCAAGAGATAGATGATGACGATGAAGACATCCCAGTGGTCAGGAGGGTTAGATTTAAGAAGATGGATTTTTAAATAGGGGAACTTCTTCGATGCGAGTCTCCTCTTCTTCTCCCGTGTATGCACCTGTACTTGTAACGTCTACGACCAAAGCAATGCAAATCCCCATTCAAGTAATCGTACCCTCGCACACACTCAAAGCCATCGACATCCGTGCCCTCATCAATAGTGGAGCTGACATCTCCTGTATCAACTGGGACTTTGCCTGCAAACACAAGCTTCCTCTAATGAAGCTCGACAAACCCATCTACGCCCGGAACACCGACAATTCTCTCAACAAGAAAGGCGCTATCCGGTACTCCTGTTCGCTGTTCCTCAACATTGAGGGAATAGCATGCCAAGTCAACTTCATGGTCATGTCCTTCGGACGTGACAATGTCCTCCTTGGACTCCCTTGGTTGAAAGAAACCAACCCTGCCATCGACTAGACCAAACGGACTCTTTCACTCTCCAAAAGTCTTGACCAGTCAAAGGAACTCTATGCCTTGCACTCGACGGATTACGACCGTCACTCATCCAAATTCTGGAAACCCCCGCCCCGCACTCCTCAACACATCCATGTCAATTCCATCACCCACTCTCATTTGTTCGAGTACAACGAATGGAGAGACCCCTCTGCCCATTGCCAACACGACAACGACATTCGCATCATGTTCCGCATCATCAAAAGTGGATCTCGATATATTCCAAAAGGATCCCCGGTCATCGGACGCCTTACCCAGGCCACCGAGCTTGCCATGGCTGCTGAGAAGGAGAAACCTAAACCCATTCTCCCAGCAGAATATTCTGAGTTTGCTTCCGTCTTCTCCAAGGAAGCCACTGACCACGTTCCACCCTCATGGCCTTATGACCATGAGATTAACCTTAAAGACTCCTTCACCCCGAAGATCAGGAAACTCTATCCTCTTTCACCCAAGGAACGCACCGCCACTGAATCCTTCCTACAGGAAAATCTAGATTGTGGCAAGATCCGCCCTTCTAAGTCCCCTCAAGCTTCTCCGTTCTTCTTCGTCAAAAAGAAGGACGGCAGCCTTTGTCCCTGCCAAGACTACCGCTATGTCAACAAACATACCGTTCGTGACACATACCCGTTGCCCCTCGTATCTGATCTCGTCGATAAACTCCGTGATGCCAAGGTTTTCACCAAGTTCGATGTTCGATGGGGATACAACAATGTCCGAATCAAAGATGGACACCAATGGAAGGCCGCCTTTATTACCCATAAGGGGCTTTTCAAACCCACTGTAATGTTCTTTGGTCACTGTAACTCACCCGCCACGTTTCAGAGATTCATGAACAACTCCTTCCAAGACATGATCACTGAAGGATGGCTTGTCATCTACATGGACAACCTTCTTATCGCCTCCCCTGACGAAGTGACACACACGGAACAAACTAAGTGTGTTCTCCAACGCATGACCGAACTCGACCTGCACCTCAAGCTTGAAAAGTGCAAGTTTGCCGCAACCGAAGTAGAATACCTCAGGATGATTGTCAAGCCCAGACAACTTGCCATGGACCCCGTCAAGCTCGACGGAATTGCTTCCTGGCCTGTCCCCTCCACTGTCAAGGACGTTCGGTCTTTTCTCGGCTTTGCCAATTTCTATCGCAGATTCATCCCCGATTATTCTAACATCACTCGCCCCCTCATAGACCTCACCAAAAAGCTTAGTTCGTGGTCCTGGTCGTCAGCCTGCACCCACGCCTTCGACACCCTCAAGGCGCTGTTTCTCAAAAAGCCGGTATTGCAAATGCCAAACCTTTTCGCCCCCTTCGCCATCACTACTGATGCATCCAAATACGCCTCTGGGGGTATCCTCCTCCAGACTGACGCCAACGGAGAATGGCACCCTTGCTCGTATATCTCTCAGTCGTTCTCTTCTGCTGAGTGAAACTATGACATCTACGACAGAGAACTCCTCGCCGTGATCTGTGGATTGAAAGCGTGGCGCCATTACCTCCACGGCTCAGCTTTCCCTATTCAAACCTTCACGGATCACAAAAACCTGACTTATTTCCATTAGCCGCAAACCCTCAACCGCTGCCAAGCCCGTTGGCTAATTGATTTAGCTGACTTTGATCTCAAGATGATCCACGTTCCCGGCATGCAACTTGCTGGCCTGGACACTCTCTCCCGACAGCCAGATCTTCTCCCAGCATCAGATCTTGACAATGAAGGCGTAACCCTTCTTCCGCCTTCCCTCTTCGTTAACACTATTGATGCCGCTCTTCATGAACGGATCAAGGAATCCTCCGAATCTGACACCCTTGTTTGTCAGGCCCTCCAGTCCATGAACGAGGAGATTCCTCCTGCATTCCGCTCCCGCCTCACTGACTGGCAACTTGATGCTGGTATCCTGACCTACCAAGGTCACGTCTACGTCCCCACTGATGATTTCCTTCGTCGTTCTATTTTACAGCATTGCCATGATCACGAGACTGCCGGCCATTCCGGTTTTCTCAAAACTCACCAGCTCGTCACCGTCAAATTCTGGTGGCCAGGCCTCGCCGCCTACGTTCGCCACTATGTTGAAGGTTGCGCCATCTGTCAACAGGCGAAATCCAACACTCACCCCTCTGTTCCCCCACTCACTCCAATCAAGTCCACCGCGTCTCGCCCCTTCCAGCAGATCTCCTGCGATCTGATCACCAACCTTCCGGTCTCCTCCAGTTTCGACTTGCTCTTGGTCATGGTCGACCACAGGCTTACAAAGGGGGTAATTTTATGCTCTACCAAGAAATCCATCACCGCCGAAGGGGTTGCCGCCCTCTTTTTCCACAAAGTCTTTCTTTGCTTCGGTCTCTATGACAAAATCATCTCCGACTGAGGACCCCAGTTCGCGAGTTTGTTTGCACGCGAGCTGGGAAGACTACTGCGATACGACTTGTCTCTCTCCACAGCCTACCACCCGCAAACGGATGGAGAAACGGAGCGGGTAAACCAAGAAATTGAGACTTACCTCTGCATCTACTGCGGATCTAATCCAGGGTCATGGGCAGATTCGATCTCCCACGCTGAATTCGCACACAATCACCGCCCCCATTCCATCACAGGCAAATCACCCTTCTTCCTGATGATGGGATATGAACCCCATGCACTGCCGCTGATCATTGCCAATTCGGATCTCCCCACAGTAGAAGACCGCCTGAAGACCCTTTCAGCTGCCCGAGATGAAGCTCTCGCCTCCCATGAGCTGGCACGTCAGACCATGTCAGCCCAAACCAAACAACATTTCAAACCCTTCGCCCTAGGGGATAGGGTTTGGCTCGAGGCACAAAACCTGAAACGCTCCATTGCAAATCCCAAGTTTGCCTCCAAGCGAGAGGGTCCCTTTACGGTCACAAAAGTATTATCCCCGATCATGTATCAACTACGCCTCCCTAAGGCGTGGAAGATCCACCCAGTATTCCATGCATCCCTTCTCTCGCCTTATTGTGAGAACGACACTCATGGGACTAACTACCCTACATCCCCTCCAAACCTTATAGATGGCGAAGAAGAATATGAAATCGAGAAGATCATCAAGCACAAAGGATCAGCCGGACGGTGCTCCTTTTTGATCTGTTGGAAAGAGTATTCGACCGAAGAGGACTCCTGGGTTCCAGAGAGACATCTGACCAATGTAGACTCCGCCCTCAAAGCATATAAAAACCTCTTCCCCTCCGTCTTCTCTTTTTCTCCCAAGAACTGACATGGCCATCAACTTCACTCCTACTGACGAAATTCCCCGCTTGACTCTCACCATTGCTCAGATCTACGAACGTTACCAAGTACCCCCAGCTTCACCTCGCCTCTCGCCATTCTGTCTCTACCCCACAAAAACCAGACCTTGTTCCCTGAGGGGCATGATACGTCCTCTCCTCCGATTCCTTCTTCTCCTTCTTTCATACATTCTCCCCCACTTGTTCCCTATGATAGTCTTACCATCCCTGACGCTGCTGCACAACGCCCTCCTACTCCTTCTATGGAGCATGCAGACAGCCCTTCTCATGATACTGAACAAGCCCCTTTGTCTGTAGACGTCCCGACCACCGCGTACTGTCTCTCAGATGGTCCCCCCACCATCTTTGAGATTCGTGAGCTCACCGAGCTCATCACCGACCCCGGTCTTGCGACCATCTTAGACTGTTACCTCGACTCGGCGTCCCCATTATACGCCCTCTACAGTGCCTACTTGGTGAACCTAAATATCATCGCCCTTGCCCACGCCCCACCGCTGACGCCAACTGTTCCTACATCGCCCAATTCATCTACCAGGACGCCATGCAAGCCCAATCTCGCTTGCTGGTCGCACTCCACCAACTCAGCATGCTCACACTCCTACGTGACATGCATCGCTACCTCCTGGCCATGGCCACCCAAACGCATCCCCTTACCCGCGAGCTATACGAGGTGCTCGCCGTCGAACATCGTCACACTTGTCAACGTGCAACCCCTACAGTCTCCCTCTCCGAGGTCGAAAGACCTCCCCCTGCTGAACCCATCACGGTTTTGCAGGCCCTCGCAATTCCCCCCGCGCCAACCACTTCTTCGGCGTCCTCAACCCCCCTCGGGTCCGACGAGGACTGCCTCATGCAACAAATCGAAAGTGCCTGGACCAGCGCTGACAGTCATCTCCCTCTTCTGGACTCACACCCCCGAGCCGGAGAACGTTGTTACTCCTGCGGTCGTATCGGTCACTTCCAACATGACTGCCCCGTGCACCAATGTACGACCTGCCTTCACTGGACCCCCGGGCACATCCTTGCCCAATGCCCCCTTCATCGTCGCACTGCCTCCCCACCACCTCGTCATGTTCCCCCTCCGAGGCAACACTCCTCGTCCTCATCCACCCAGATGTCCTTCTTGTCATCCTCCTCCGGACGTCGTCGTTCCTGTCATGGAACCGACCCCACTCGCCGACAGGGAACACCCCCTGTCCCTCGTTACTCCTCCCCCGTCCTCCGTCGATTTCCTTGACGCCACTCTCCCTCTCCCCTCGTCGATAGAAACTACTCCGACGAGGAAGACTGTATCGATGATACCGGTTATGGTAACATCACGGGCTCCCCGGTTGGCGGCCCCGTTCTCTACTGACTCCCCCATGGTTGAGCTGCTGTGCGCTCTCATGGCCAGATTGTATTTGTCTATGCTGTGGTCTTGACTCTACAAAGGGGGTAATATTACAACTTTTTCTTTTCTTTGTACTTCTCTTTCGCCTCTGCTCTATCCATGTACTACCATCGGTGCTAGGTCCCCTTATCTGAAGGATCCTAGCACGTCCCACAGACTTTATTCCTTTTCTCTGCCTCGGGCTCCTCCGACTGCCTCCATACCCATGGCGTATCCTTTTACCATATCTGTCTCGTTGATTCTCCCGCGATACAATGGCCGCGTGTTCAGCTCTTCATTATTATGCGTCCTTCCTTTTCGGGCTTCCTTCCATTCCGTTATGCATCTTCTTTTGATCCGTAACACATAACCCTTTCTTTTCTAGTTCTCCTCGCATTTCTTACTACGGTCCGTGCGTGAGGAGACTGCGTATATAAACGACTCGAGTATCACCTAGATCGCTAGTTTAGACCTCCTTCAAGCTACCTTGTATCTCATCGCCGCCTAGCAATCTATTTGCTTCTCTCGTCTTGCTCACCCCACGGTTAGGAAACCCCTAGATCGCTTCTTCGATCAGCTTGTCCTTTGACTCGCCAATACCTTGACCACTGTTGGAGGAATCCTCACAACGGAAGTACTGCGCGTCGGCTCCCAACCCGACTTACCTTGATCGGTTCGCCCTCTGCTTACCGATATCTTCGAGGAATCCCCTCGACTCTTGCTAATGGAGGAATCCCCATGTTAGACCACTGCGTCGTCGGTCTCCAACCCAACTCCTTGTCATCGAAGGCCCCTTACGATTGCTTCTACCCCAGGTAGTCGTAACAATTATGAGTATCAGTAGTGGCACATGGAGGTGCCGAAGTCCCTGACTCCATCTCACACATACACACACAAATATTAATGACACACAAATAAGTGCTAAGATTCTTGCAGACAATACACATAGCATCTATCAAGAAATTGGCATGGAAATAAAGAGATGAAGTTATCTCTCATTTAGTTTTCCTCCAAGTCTATATCAAAGACTGCCTCAGAGGTTGAAGTCTTTTTGGAGGGTGACTGACCAAGCAATGTTGAATGTGACATTATCTATGTATGTATATTAGTTCACACATTCTTTGTATGTAGATACAAACTCAGCAGAGCTGAGTTCTAATTGATTTTTTACTCAAACTGTTATCTACTAGCAAGTGTCTCATCACTAAGGTATGTAGCTATGCTGAACTCTGTCATTATATGCCAGCTTCAACAGGTTATGAGCCTGCCTGTGCTTTAAGCATGGCAATCATGCCTTCTGAATGGATGCATTTTTATGCTCTATTATTTGCTTATACTTTGTGCATTTTTATGCCAAGTTAGTTCGAATGCAAACACATCTATGCATTTGAATGCTAGATTGCCATAATGCACTTTATGCACTCTGGTGTAAAAATGTCACCTGGATATTTCAGGGGGAAACTATTGTTATAAACCTATTGTGAACGACAAGAATCACAAGGCTTGGTGCTACCTTGCAGGTTACACAAGTCCTGGCTCAACAGTAAGGAAGAGAGTGAGGGTCTTTTCTGGCTAACTCAGTCTACAATGGCCAGATGACCAAGGCAATAACTATGAGAGGTAACCAAAATGGATTAGACTGGGGATTCTAGTCGCAAAGTGCTACTTTATATACTGTACAGGCATGTGCATAGATCATGCTGTGCATGAGAGGGATTACCATAAATAGACTGATAAAAGAAGTAATCATAAGAAATAGATAATGGAGATTAATGGGGCTGTGTGTGAAGAGTGGAAATTAAAGAGGTAAAGTTACCATAAGGTATGACATTATTAGCTCTAGGCCTAGTCATGTGATGGTTTCCACAGTTACGTGCATAGATCACATGATGGAGAAAAGAAAAGTGTAAGTCTGAAAAAGTTTTGAAAATATTCATATTATAACACTACCCCCTTTTTATAACTCAAATTCCAGGTGAGTTATAGTTGGTTTGGTGACTGTAAAGTTTTTATAGGGAGAGAAAAGAGAGGCAAAGGAAGAAGCTGTAAATCTACAGAGTTTTCGTGAAGCAGAAGAATTAGATTTATGGAAGTCAGCAGCTATCAGAGGGGCAGTATTGATAATATCTGATGATTTCCAGGTGTGATCTGTTTCATTGTATCCTCTCTAGTATACCAAGTATTCAAGCTTCCTGTTCTTTAAACAGGATGAGGCTATGTAATCCACCTCGAATTGCTCTTCTCCTTCCTGGTCTACTTCAATTGCTTCAGATCAGACTTTGGGCTGTCCAGGTAACATTTCCCAATAAGGTTTTACACAAGAAATATTGACCATGGGATGAATGTGAACAGCATTAGGGAGTTTGAGCATGACTGTTATGATATGAACATTTTCAAACTTTTTGGATTTGTATCTTTTTCTTTTCTCAGTCACATGATCTGTGCACGTGACTGTGATAACCCTCACATGACTAGGTCTAGAGCTAATAACGTCATACCATTGTTATAATATGAACATTTTCAAACTTTTCGAACTTGTACTTTTCTTTTCTCCAGTCACGTGATCTGTGCATGTGACCATGGTAACCCTCACATGACCAGGTCTAGAACCAATGACGTCATACCATGAGGTGACTGCGCCCTTTTAATTTCCACTCTTCTCACACAGCCCCTTTAATCTCCGTTATCGCATTCCCATGGTCGTGAGACCACTTAGTCTATTTATGGTAGTTCATCCCACGCATAGCATGGTCTGTGCGCGCGCCTGTACAATATATAAAGTAGTACTCTGCAACTGGAAACCCCAGTCTAATTCACTTTGTTTACCATGATAGTCATTGCCTTGGCCTTCTTGGTCATTGTAGACTGCATTGTTCGGAAAGGACCCACATACCCTCTTCATTGAGCCAGGACACATGTAGCCTGCAAGCATAGTCTGAGCCTTGTGGAAGTGATCAGATGCTTCGGCGGTAGTTTATAACACTTGGATTAGACTACATACACAACACTCGGGTCCCAGAGCTAAGGGAACTAGAGGTACTACCACTTGACGGTAGCGAGACCAGCACTCGCCCCACGCTGTTTGTATACGGTCGTCCGCTGTCTTAAATAAGGATAACGTTGCTGTCGGGCATAGAGCACTAGCTTCTGTTGTCAGTTGAGTGCCTAACTGTCCGTGGTGGTACTATGCCGGTGTATCCAGGTTCGCGTGATCACCTGTAACATCACGTCTAACACGGATAGTATTTCCGTACGCCGTAGCCAGGTGGATCCAGTTCCCCCCTTCTTCAACTTCTCCTTACGTATTTTTCGATTCTGGATTTTAGTATAGGTTGCTGCGGCCACCTGCATCGTTGTATTCGGAGAAGACACTATTACCTCCGATCAAAGAAGTATTTCCTTAGACAGCAAGTTTGTAGACTGCCCAGAGTGTGGTTGGAAAAGTCTGCACAGTAAGCAGTTGAAAGAAGATTATTCAAGATTCCTCCCCGATCCTGCACCCACAAGGTCTATTGGCCTTCCCATGATAAACAAAGAACTGAGTGCCACTCTTTCTCCTTCGAGTGGTATGGTGACGAACACTTCCAATCTTACCTCTGCCCTACCACCTATCTCTGTCCCGTAATCAAATATGTCGAACTCGGTGGACTTAGACGATCTCGTCACAAGGCTGTCTGCCCTAAATGTAAACCAAGAAAAGAACAACGTGACTAAGAAGATTGCTGACCCCGATAAATGGGATGGTGACAGATCCACCTTCCGTTTGTGGTGGGTCAAGTTACGTCTTTGGGTAGATGCCCAAACATGGAAGTCGGACAAGCTGAGGTGCATCGCTGTCCTTTCACGGTTCGAAAAGAAGGCGGACGGTTTTGCCCAGTTAACATTGGAAAAGTACCTCGACGATGAGGAAACCGAGGTCAAGAACGCACAAGATGTCGTTGTTGAAACAAAAGGAGATTCAGCTTGGCCAAGTTGGTCCAAGCTACAAAAGGAGATAAAAAGTTATTTTCGGATTGACGTACTTGCCCATGAGTCGCTCTGGAAGTTAGAAGGTCTCCGACAAAACGGTCATCCTATTGACCTGTTCCTTCAATGCTTTGAAGTTCTGCAAAACAAGGCCAACATCAAGGACTATCACATGGTCACAATCCTCAAAAAGGCCGTAGACTACTGTATCTACAAAAGGGTCCGGATGAATCACCCTGGATTAGAGTTCGAGATCGATGCGCTCAAGGAAAACTATAGAGCCGTCGGCAGAGCTTACGAACAGATGGCAATAAAACATGGTCCCCCGTCTAATTCCTGCTTCGTCCCACGGCCTCAGGGTTGATATTCTTATCCACCTCCATCTCAGCCTTCCCCCCCTCAACGTCCACAGTTTACGGCGGTAGGGACCCAACCGGGTCGCGGCGCTCCCATGGAGATAAGTGTGCAGCAAGCTGCATCAACAAGGCCTGACATGAGAACTTGTTTCTTGTGTAATCTCCCTGGGCATATCAAGCCTGATTGCCCCAAGAATCCCTATCATCGTCCACCCTGCCCTCCTCAGCAGCATCAACAAGTAGTTTGGGATTACGACCAGGGAGCTTACGTCCCAGTCCCCAAGTATTCCCAGGCGCAAGTGGCACAACAATTCGTTTCCCATCCCCTCCCTATTCCTCCGGTTACGGCACCGGTAGTAGCAATGGCCGCCCAACAGTTTGTCTTGGATGAAGCCGAGGCTTATTATAGGAACAAGTTTGAAGTTGAGGCTAAGCAACGCGTGACCGAGGCTTTAAAAGGACACAGCACATAGGAGTAGAGGGTTCCTCCGTGCATGGACCTAAATTGGTTTCTTCTTCTTCTTCTTTTACGTTTTGTTCTGAATCCGATTTTCCCGTTTCCAATTTATCTTCTATATTACGTAGTATGTCTGTTCATTCCATGAGAGCATCTCAATTAAGCGTGGCACCGGAATTAAATAATAGTGTACTTAATTCTCTCCAAAAACAACAAAAAATTAGTTCTATTTATAAACCCCTCTTGTGTGTCATGACTTCCCAGCATCGTGCAATGACATTGTCATTTGGTGGAGAGTTCTCACTTGAGACTGTCATACGTTGCCAGCAGGATGGTCAATGGGAATGTCATTGGTTCAGAGCTCTCCTGGACTTTGGTGCTACCCATACTTTCATTGATCAGGACTACATTATTTGTCATGGCATTCCTTTCTTTACCCTTGATAACCTGATTAAGATACATAATACTGATGGATCAGAAGGCACTATTGGCCAAATCCAACATGTGGTAACCCTGATCGTGGAAATCGCTGGGCACTTTGAAACCATAGACACTTATATATCTAAATTAGGTACACATCACATGATCATCAGATATGACTGGCTTTTCCGCCATAATCCCGAGGTCAACTGGGTGCAGAAGACTATTTCATTTCCACGCTGCACTCAGTATTGCAAAATTATGGGCTCTGGACCTCCTGCTTCTAATTATTTCGAACCTAGTCCTTCTTTTTTACATACTATTGAGGAAGGACTTAAAGATCAAGTTCCCGAGGTGTATCACAAGTTCCTAGAAGTCTTTTCGGAACAGGAATCAACCAGAATGCCATTACGAAAGCCTTGGAATCATGCTGTAGATCTCAAGCCAAACTTTGTTCCGAAAAAGGGTCGAGTAATTCCCCTATCGGACATCGAAATGGACAAAGTTCGCGCATTCATCGACAAGGAGCTCAAAAAGGGTTATATCACTCCTTCTAAATCACCTTAAACATCTCCCGTTTTCTTTATTCCAAAAAAGGACGGTGGGAAGTGTATGGTCATCGATTACCATTACCTCAACGAGGGTACCATCAAGAACTCCTATCTGCTTCCTTTAATTCCACAGCTAATAGATCAGCTAAAAAATGCCGACATGTTCACAGCCCTTGACTTACGTTGGGGCTATAACAATGTGCGGATCAAGGAAGGCGATGAATGGAAGGGTGCCTTCGTTACTCCTATCAGAGCCTATGAACCCATGGTAATGTATTTCGGAATAACTAATTCCCCCCCTACCTTCCAACAAATGATGAACAATATCTTTAATGACATGTATGCTGTTGTAATTATTTATATCGACGATTGTATGATTTTTACGTCGAAGAAGACTCGGGCAGAGCACGAGGAGGTCGTAAAAGAGGTTCTCTGTCGCTTACATGATAATGACCTTTACATCAAACCCTTCAAGTGTCACTTCTCGAAAAATAAAGTGGACTTTTTGGGTATGATTGTATCTAAAAAGGGGGTGGAAATGCAGGAGAAGAAAGTCACTGGAGTTATGGACTGGCTGGTTCCTACTCGGTTAAAGCAGCTCCAAGGTTTCCTAGGTCTTTGTAATTATTATAGGCATTTTATTTTGGGCTTTGCCGAGATTGCACGCCCCTTGAACGATCTTACCAAGAAAGACGTTCCTGTCATATCCCAAAATTCGTACAAGTCCAACTCCGGCAACTCCAGCGCTCTATGTGCCAACTCCGGACCTATTTCGTCTATATCACAACTCTGGACCTCCGGAGTTGTCTCTCCGTTTCATATATCCTGTATAGTGTATTTCCAATCCCTTTTCACTTCCGTCTACCCTGTACCCTGTCATCTCCGTCTTCCCTGACTTTGTCATAGTAACCCGCTGACCCTTTCGGCTACATTCCTCCGTCTCGTTACTTACCCTAGAAAATACTCTTCCCCTCAAAAATACTTGTACCCTCAAAAATACTTGGACCCCTGGACTTTACTACTCCATCCCCCGTTTCTACTCCGTATATAAAGTCGTACCAATAGGGCTTGTACTCCAGTTCAAATATCATCTTAGACTCACCTCCACCTCCGTTAACTTCTGTCTGAGT
>JBBPQZ010000122.1:0-25157 GCA_038092795.1 Boletus rubissimus
TTGTGTTGTTCGGAGAAGACCCCCATACCCTCTTCATTGAGCCAGGACACGTGTAGCCTGCGAGCAGATACCTGAGCCTTGTGGAAGTGATCAGACTCTTCGGAGGTAGTTCATAACAGCAATCTTGTCTTGGGGAGAGACATGGGAGACTGTACGTCCTGTAGCCTTTGAGTCCTACCAGCTCCATGGCGCTGAACTGAACTACCCTGTTCATGAGAAGGAACTGCTCGCCATTATCAAAGCCCTCAAGAAATGGCGCATTGAGTTACTTGGTGCTCATGTTCATGTATATATTGACCATCACACCTTAAAGAACTTTTTGATGCAACATGATCTCTCGTGGCACCAAGCACACTAGCAAGAATATATGTCACAGTTTTATCTCTTGCTTCATTATCTCTGTGGAGATCGCAATGTCGTTGCTGATGCTCTAAGCTGTACAGAACTTCCGTCTGATGGTTCCAAAAATGACCTCAATGAGCCTGTGGTCATTATTAACACTGTTAACTGTGCAGGTCCTCTCGCATCCCTTCCCTGCGATGATGACAAGGCACACTGATCATCTCTCCATATCAGCTTAGACCACTCCCTCATCTTGGACATCTTGCGTGGTTACACAGATGATCCATACTGTCGATAACTTTTTGGCCTCCTTGGGTCATTCCCAAACCTCGTCAAACGAGACAGTCTGCTCTACCTCTCTAACAGGCTCATCATCCCTCGCATCAACTCACTGCGGGAAAAGCTTTTCCACATCGCCTACAACATCCTTGGGCATTTCACAGGAGAAAAGACTTACACTGTCCTACACGATGCGTACTACTGGCCTAACATGCGTCATGATCTACTGTAGTCCTATATCCCAGCCTGTTCCGAATGTATGTGTAACAAATCTCCCACTACCACGCCTGCCGGGCCTTTGCATCCACTACCAGTGCCAGACAAGCGTGGGGACTTAGTCGCAATGGATTTTGTTGGACCCTTACCTGATGACGATGGGTACAACATGATCATAACCTTCACTGACCACCTCAATGCCGACATCCACCTCGTGCCTTGTAAGGACTCCATCTCAGCAAAAGAACTTGCATCACTGTTCTTCCAGCACTGGTACTGTGAAAATGGACTCCCAATAGAGATTATTTCCCATCGTGACAAACTTTTCATCTCCAAATTCTGGCGTGCTCTCCACAAGCTCACCAGTGTCAAACTCAAAATGTCTTCGGCATACCACCCACAAATGGATGGTGCCAGTGAACGCACCAACAAGATGGTCATTCAACTTCTGCGAAGTCATGTTGACCGCCACCAAAAGGGATGGGCCTCTGCCTTGCCTAAGGTCCGTTTTGACTTGATGAGTGCCGTTAACAACTCTACAGGGTTCTCACCGTTCCAACTACACCTTGGATGCCCCCCGCGTGTTTTACCACCATTAACCCCCGGTAATGACGTTTCTGCAGATGATGTTGATGCAAGAACCTTGCTCTCCAATCTCCAGCAGACCGTATGGGAGGCCCAAGACAATTTACTGACAGCTAAGACATCTCAAGCCTTTAGCGCTAACACACATCGCTTACCATCACCTTCATTTCAGATTGGAGACTGTGTTATGCTTGTGACAAAAAACTGACGGCGCGACTATATACAGAAAGGCGACAAGCGTGTTGCAAAATTTATGCCTCGTTTCGATGGTTCCTACACCATTGTTGACGTGCAACCCCAATCATCAACTTATACCCTCGATCTCCCAAACTCGCCCAATATCCATCTGACCTTCCATGCCAGCCAACTCCGTGCATTCATGCCGAACGACCCCGTTCTCTTCCCAGGTCAAGAGCACCCTCGACCCAGTCCTACTGTGATTGAAAATGGTAAAGAAGAATGTTTCATCGACCATATCTTGGATGAACGTCGTGTCGGGCATGGTCGCCAATACCTCGTACACTGGGTTGGATATGGTCCTGAAGACGATGAATGGTTACTGTAACGGATACTAGATGACTGCAAAGTGCTTGACCTTTGGGAGAAGCAAAACTCACAAACACAGGGGGGAGGGATGTAAGCGACCTGGCATTCCATCCTGTATACCAACGCATCATGTATGCCAATCGTCATTCCATGTGATAGTCCTTCTGTACATATATAAGGGCAGTTGCTCTTGCCCTGGATCCCCATCAATTGTATGCCCTGTTCACGCTCTGTTGTTCCTGTCTCTGAGTGTTGGCACCACAAGTGCCCTTCCACTATATCTCAGAGTTCAAAAACAAGGTCACCTTGTCTCAAGCACAGGATGATAACATACTCATTAGCTACTTTGCTTTTGAACTATCCTCCACTTTTATGAGAAAGATTATGTCCATCAAGAAAGTCCCTACAACCATGGATAAGTGGTATAAGAAGGCAATTTATTTTCAGACCTAGTGGAAGCATGCTGCTGAGTTATCGTGCTGCTATACCAAGCCTTCTTACCAGCAGTATCAGTCATTCTTCTCCTCCTCCAAGTCCACTTTTGCTGCCAAGAACCCTGATTCCACTTGGCTGAGACAATTGGATGGGAAAAAATCAATAATATATATTATATTGTACTGGTATTATAGTAAGGTTACATTACTATTCCTTTGCAAAAGAAATCGCTAGATGGTGAAATAAACCTTTGAAAATCATCACATTCTTGTGTTTCACATTTTATACTTCAATATCATGCAATCTTTGATTTCAGAAGCCATGAATCACAACTTGATTCCTAGAGGTAAAGTGAATAGGGAGGTAGCTGAGAAGCTTAGAATATAAAATGAAATATAAAAACTATAAAGTTGTGTCAGAGTTGAAAGAAGACACAATGAATTTTGACAATTCCCAGTTTCCAGTATTTGATGCCAGGTAAGCATATGTTATAGTCTCCCCCAATATCCTACCACCCAAAAGCCTACTATCATGTCAAAGGATGTGGCCTTTTCCTCCAGTCACATATTTTGTCAACCAAGACAACTCCACAGCATAGAAAACTGACCACAGACAGTAAGGAGATTTGGAAATGAGTGAGAAAAAGTAATGATAATGGTTGCTGTGGCAATGTCTGAGAAACACTATCTATGGTAAATCATGGGCATCAAGGAGAACAAACCATAGGAAATAAGAAGATACTCCCTAATGTTGAACACTGGTGAGTGGTGATGATTGTCATCAATAAATGGACCACAAAGACAGCTGAAAGACACTACTAGTAAGGAAAGTGACCATGGACAAGGAAAAGAGAAGACACTCCTTGGTATTCAACACTGGGGAGTAGGAAGGCTTCATTGTTAGGAATGGATGCCACTGAGGGTGTAGCACAATGAGGAGGGAACACTGACCACAGTTTACTGTGGACAGTGAGGAGAAAACACTCCCCAGTGTTCAATCCCAGGGAGTAAGGAGAAAGGAGGAACTTAGACAAATGATATGCAACAAGGAACCTTAGCCAAAAAAAAAGTCATCATATTAGGTAATCTGTGTGAATGTGTGACCAAATAATGATTGCATGACTAAGGTAACCACTTGGGTGGGCATCCACACAACTTGTCTCCTTCATGATCACCCCACTTCTCAGTGTTGAATATTAGGAAGTGTCTTCTCCTCACTATTCATAGTTCACTGTGGTCAGTGTTTCCTCCTTGCTGTCCATGGTATATCATGGGTAGCATTTCTCTCAGATGTTATGGAGCCATCTCAGTGGTCCATTTATTAGCCACAATTATCATCACTCTTTCACTCACTAGTGTAGAACACTAGAGAGTATCCCTAGCTTTTCCCTCTAGAGCTGTACTAGCAAATGTCAAGGCAGTCAAGGAATGGAAGGAAAGTTTCAAGACTTGGCTCGAGGCTCATGCAGTTCATACAGTCCCATCACCTCCAACTCTCCTTGAGTATAACTACAAGCATGTTATATAAAGACAAGCATAATGTCATTTGAGCTTAATTTGAGAAAATAGTGTAAGGATGATGCACATTGTTGGTGACCAAGGTGTGAAGGAGGGTTTTGAGGGTTTGGAAGATGTCAATGAAGAAGGTGTGTTATATGAACAAGATGGATCTAGGAACATATGGTCAGTACCAGTCTTGTATCTTGTGGGTGCAATCTCCAACTCTATTTAGCACATGGATGGATTCAGCCATGTGGGTGTGGCCAAATTGTATTTAGGAATGTGAAACAAATTGATGTACACCAACTATGGAAGCGAAACTGGAGATAGAGTTTGACCTCCTAACAAAGGACTTATGAGTTGTGGTAGAATCATTCAAGAGGATTCATAGCCAGTCAGTTTCCTTTTTTATCTTTGAAAGGGACTGGGGCAGTTGATTATCATTGTTGACCTTCAGCAGTTGAAACTGGCCATCAACACTTTTTATCTATAGAATGTGGATGAAGAGAAGCTTCTGACCATTCTAAAGCCAGATATATATTGTCTATCTTTATCAGAGAAATGAACATGTGGTATGAACTGCTTCTTGGCCTTGCTGTCCTAGAGAAAAATGCAAATGAATTTAGAACAGCTAAATCATCATTGGAGCTACATACCTAACATGCTATGGTGAGTGAATCTGCACCATATCCATTTTCAATCAGGATGACATGTGTGTGTATGACCAGGATGTCTGCTGGTGGTTGTAAAGTGTGGAGTATTTTCAACTCCTCACTATCTGGTATCATTATGAATAAGAGGGTTGGTGGCAATATCTTCTAGAGAGATAAATCAAATATTGAAGTATGCACTGTAGGTGTCAATGGCTTTACTTTTGGAAAAAATGCAGAATTGATATCACCAATGCCTATAAAGAAATCATCTTTTGGACCTTAGCTTATACCTTCCTAGAGACATCTTGAAGACTTACAAGAGATAACTTTGATCAAGTTTGAACTTCACTTCCAAACATCCCCCCAATTGTTGATGATAATGACTGAGGATTTCCTGTGTATAGATAAATAACCCACTGAGGTTTAATATAATATGTACTTTCAATGACTTTCTGCTCCTCCTTGACAATAGAGAGCTTTAATGAAGGTAGGCTGAATAATTCCAAACTAAGTTAAAACTTGTGAACATCCTTAAAAGTGTTCTAGTTGGGATTGCATGTGTCTGTTTTAGGTATTTCATCATCTGAAGAGTCAGAACCATTCCATAGACCCCATATAAGCCACCAACTCAGACACCATGCTTGCAAGATTCAAAGATTGTGATAACTGACTTCTTCAGTCTAGGCTTTGATGGTGTCCTCAAGAAGGGTGTTCCATGTTTCAAAATGGATTTCATGGCATGCTCTGGGTATTGAGGCTGAATGGAAGTGCCTTGTTTAACATCCAAGGGGGCAACCTTTATAGAATATAGAAGACTTGGGGGTAAATGTAGTTCTGTTGGACTAGACATGTTTTTCAGAACAAAATAAGATATAGTAAGTGAAAGAACTGGTGGATGTGTCATCAGATGAATATATGAACACCAGTGAGCAGAGATGGACCACTAAGATGATGCCACAGAGATAAGTGAGAGATGCTACCAGTGGTATATTATGGGCAATAAGGAGAACAAACTGCAGGAAATAAGAAGATACACCCTGATGTTAAACACCAATGAGTGAGGATAGACCACCAAGATGATGCCACAGAGACAGGTGATGCTACCAGTGGTATATCACAGGTAGTGAGGAGGGAGCACTGACCACAGTAAACCATGAACAGTGAAGAGAAGACACTTCCCAGTGTTCAACACCAGGAAGTAAGGAGGGACAAGGACAAGGACAAGGACATTGGGTGACGTGCAACAGTAGAAACACTATGTACTACTATATTGGATAGTGTGCATGAACTTAGCCAGAAAAAAAGAAAAAAGTTAGGTAATGCATGTGGATACATGACCAAACAATGGTTGCATAACTGAGGTAACCACTTAGGCAGGCATTCACATAACTTGTCCCTTTGTGATCACCCCACTTTCTGATGTTGAACACTAGGGAGTGTCCTTTCTACTCTTCTCACTGTCTATGGTATATCATAGATAGTTTCACTGTGCAGTCATCCTAGTGATCCCTCATGATTTTCCTACTTACTGATGTTGGACATTGGGGAGTACCCCAGCTTTGCCCTTTTGGAGTTATACCATAATTCTGATTATCTTCACAATAAGTTTCCATTATCTCTTTTATTGGCATCTGATGGACCAACCTTGCAGTGATAGCCAAGATTGAGTGTGCAACCAATTGTCAGAGATTTATTTAGAGTTTTGTTTCATTGTCCTTTTTGTCTCTTGCCCAACTCATTGGTATTTATATTAAGGAGTTTTCTGACCGCTTGAACTTGTTTTTTGCCTAGCTCATTGGTGTTTACACCAAGAAGTTTCTCCACCATTTAAAGTCATTGTTATAGCTTATTGGTGTTTATACCAAGGAGTTTCTCAATTGTTCAAAGTTGTCATCATAGCTTATTGGTGTTTATACTGATGAGCTTCCTTGCTACTTTCTCCTCATCCCACTGATTCCTTGTCCTCTATCTCAATGGTGTTTATACTGATAAGCTTTTTCGCCACTTTCTCATCCTCATTGTATCAATCCTTTATCACTTTCTCTACTGTCTTTATTATATTTTAGTAAGCATGGTTTTCTGCCCTGATTCTGCTATCTGGATGTTAATATGTACTTCTCAACCTTTAGCAATGCATACCTTCATTCTAAATGACCATATTATTGTCTTCCCCAACATGTCGGTACCACCACCTATCATTTATCATCCTTCAATCAAGGAAAAGGACAAGGATGAAGCCTTGTCCTATGGTTATCTTTTCTATGCCATGTCTCTAGACTATTCAAAGCTTCCATATTTCCTTCCTCATCTCCTTCACCATGACCCACTTTTCTCTTGCCTTGACTACAACAAGAAGAGTCTACCAATTATTCAGATAAAATCTTTCTACTAGTTGAGATCTGATCTCTTGGATAAGTGGATCACCCTTAATGATTTTCTTACTAACATCTTCAATGTACTCAGTGTGATGGCTTTGTGAGTACTAGTGATCTTAGGATCCATTAATATCCACTCACTATTTTTATTTTCTACTTCACATCATTTAGTTCATGGATATACACATTTTTTGACTCTCAAACAGGAGATGTCTTCACCTCCCCTAATACAATGGAAGCACCTTCCACAGTCCTTGTACCACCTATTCATGGGAAGAAGGGGCTTCTCCAGCAGCCTCAGAAGCTACATTTAATGTCTATGCATTATCTACAGCTAGTATATGCCCTTTGATGTCAGCTACACACTGGATTACTTTTTGCTTGCCTTCACCATCAAGACCACACCATACCCATCATCTGCTTGAATGGGATGTTCATCCTCCACCCTAATCTCCTTGCCAAGTGGATTGAGCTCAATAACTTCCTCATTTGGGTGTTTGGGACTCTTCTGGTCAAGTGTTCTTTCAAACAAGTCATGCTCAGGCCTATGTCTTCCAACACCTCATTATGCTCTACTTGTAGGTAATAGCATCACACATAAAACATCTGTTTGACTCTGCTTAGGTCAGAATTTTGCTTTCTAAAGGCATTTCACCTACTATGCTCAAAATGCTTCAAACCTCCTCTATAGCCAAATTTTCTCTTTACAATCTGAAAGTGGGCACTGTGGTGGACATGACTAATGAGGCTTTCTTGTCATATGTTCATTGTATGATTGAAGCATAGATGCCTATCTATATCAATTGGAGCAGCTGTTACCTGCAATATAACTAGTATTACAAGCCAGTGATAAAACATATGCTGGGGATGGTGCAAAATGCCAAGTGGATCAACAACAACTGCTATCCCTCCACAGATCTCCTTGCAAGTGTGATCAATATCTCCAAGTCATCTACTTCTACTAGTATTCCAGTCCCCACATGTATCACTCTACCACCTATCAAGGATAGTAGTCAGAGTTCTGGAGAGATATGGAAGGAACTTTTTACTTGGTGGTCCATGACACATGCAACCACTTTGGCAAATAAGTCACCCACAGTGAAATAAAAATGCAAGCAATGTACCCAGCATGCCCTTGGTGGCAAGGCTCCAAGACAGTGAGGTACTAATGTATACTATTGGGAGTAGCAAAATGGATACTGAGTTTGCACTCCCATCAGTTATGTCAATTTCATTGACATGTGATCCAACTATCATGGCACACAATGGTGCCATGACATTTTCACAGACAAGTGGGATCTATGCACCAAATTCAATAGTAAAGCAAAATTAGATTATGGTAATAATGGTGATGAAAGTGATAACTCTGACCAGCTAATATCCTCCTGCAAAATGACCATGGCTTCCAAAACCTTGGGATCATGCCATACATAGATCTCAAGCCAAACTTTGTCCTGAAGAAGGATCAAGTAATTCCCCTCTCAGATATTGAAATAGATGAAGTTTGTGCTTTCATTGACAAAGAATTTTTAAAAAGGTATATTGCACCTTCTAAATCTTCCCAAACCTCTCCTGTATTTTTTATTCCTGAAAAAGATAGTGACAAAAGAATAGTTATTGATCATAGATACTTCAATAAAGGCACTATAAAGAATTCCTATCCCCTTTCTCTTATCCCACAGTTAATAGATCAGCTGAAAAATGCTGACATAGTCATTGTCTTTGATTTATGTTGGAGGTATAACAATGTGTGGATTAAGAAAGGTAATGAATAAAAAGGTGCCTTTGTAATCCCTATTGGTGTCTGTGAACCCATGATAATGTACTTCAGCATGACTAATTCCCTGCCCACTTTTCAACAAATGATGAATAACATATTTAATGACATGTATATAGTAGTCATTATTTATATTGACAATTGTATGATATTTATATTGAAGAAAACTTGAAAAGAACATGAGGAGATAGTAAAAGAGGTCCTACATCATTTATGTGATAATAACCTTTACATAAAATTCTCCAAGTGTCACTTCTTGAAGGATAAAGTGGACTTTCTAGATAGGGTAGTATCTAAAAAGGTGGTATAGAGGCAAGAAAAGAAGATGGCTGGAGTCATGGATTGGCCCATTTCCACCCACTTAAAGCAGCTCCAAGGATTCCTCAAACTATGCAATTATTATAGGCATTTTATTTCAAGCTTTGCCAAGATCACATGCTCCTTGAATAATCTTACCAAAAAGAATGTTCTATTCATATGGGATCCTGATCAACAAGCAGCATTTGAAGCCCTCAGGAAAAAGTTTACTACCACCCCACTTCTCATTTATTCCAATGAGAGTCAAGAAGTACAGGTCAAGATGGTATAGAGATCCATAGGTCTCTATGGTGGTATACTGACATTTCCATTCATCCCATAGTAATTCCAATCATCACTTACTTAGCCTGAGCTGTTTCCTTTGTAATCTAATGTTTCAAAGAGTCTATCTGAAGCCCAAAGTAGATTCAATGAAGTCTGAGGATTTTTAATCTCAATCCAATATTTTGTCTTTTTAGTCCAACATTTTTAGTCTTGGTTCAATGTTTCAGTGTGGAGTTTTTATTTCCAGACCTTCAGGCATCCTTTTATTGGGTTCAGAACTGTTTCCACATATCTGGACTTTTATTTACCTTTGTAGTAGCTTGGCTTGGCCTAAGTATATATACTTTGGCTTAGTATTAAATAATACAGTGAGGTGCAAAACCATTATAATGTTTGGTACTGTTGAAGTATACATGGTGTAGTATTGGAAGGTGTGGGAATTTTGCTTAGGGTTGGTGGGGGTGTGAGAGCTACTAATCCTTGGCTACAAATATGGTCCCTGGATTATGTGATTTGGATGACAGGGCATGGTGATATGGCTGTTTTAATTTAGAAACATCATTGTAATAGTTTTGCATCTTTTGATAATCATTAGGGTATTTGACAAATATTAGTACTTGGTATAACCTTCTTTGGCATTAAGCACTGCACAACCATCCTAGGCATGCCTTGAACCAATGTCTGATACACTTCAACTGATATCTCCTCCCACTTTTCCTAAATTCTATTCCATAACTTGATTCCATAATTTATATACTCTAAAGGTATCAAACATTGTAATAGTTTTGTACCTTACCATAGAAAATTTGCTTGTAACTGTTGTGGACCACTCTACCATCAGTATAGATCATTCCACACTTTATTTTGACATATCCAAGTTCTTTGGTGATTGTCTGACTTTTATTTCCACCACTAATCTAGAGTATAGAGTAGATTTGTGAAAAGGTACAACCTTCCTTACACTACCTTATTAATCCTTCATTATACCACACTAACATATTTCTATATTTATCCTGGCACACTTGCCACTTTATTTCCTTATTTGTACAGAACACAGCATGGTCTGTGCACCACTTCACCATATATATAAAGTAGCTATATTTGACTGGACATTCATAGCCTAATCCATTTGTCATTCTCCTGGCTTTTGCTTAAGCAATTAAAAATAGTCCTTTATCCCTCTCTTCTCTCATCTACCCAGTGGTTATTTATTTAGTCCAGGTAGTGGGGTTGGGCTCTTTGCCTCCTCATAGTAGTAATCATTTGGCCCTCCTTTTGGGTGGTCATTACAAAATATGTTATTCTGAAATCATGTTGAAATGTGTTGATATACATATGTAAAAAAGCAATGAAATATTGAAGTTTGACTTTCAAAAGTTTGTTTGCAATGCTTAATATTCATGGCCAATATAACTCCTACAATACCTCAATCAAAATCACATCCCCTGCCTCTAAAGACATTGCCAATTCCATGGCTGGCTTCATAGAGCACTTATCTAGCTAAAGATATCATAGGACATAGAGTAGTGCTTGAGGACCTGGGAAGGTATCTGAGTGTTCCCTATACATCCTTGTATGCTCAATATTTGATTCTTATTTGCAGAAAGTACTGCAGGTATATCAGAAGCTAATCAATGACAATCTTCTCATGGTTACTGCAAACAAGAACATTCTTTGCTAGATCATGCCATACATATTGCACTCTTATGAGGGCACAGATTTTAAACCACTCATTGATATTATATTCAAGATCTTTGAACAAGTAGATATATGTCAAGTTACCTGTCAAGTGACCCCTCTATTGAGTCATGGTAATATATCCTACCCAGATGCATTCATTGGTTACAAGATGGATTGGTGGAGTATTGCCATCCCCCTTGAGCTTAAGAAGGGTAATGGCATAGAGGCAATAAAGGATGTGTGTTGCAGTTTTTTTTTTCCATTTATTCAGCCATGACTAAATTCCATTACATAAAAACAAAGAAATGATGATATAGAGTTTACATAACATCATGCATGAAGATCCACATTGCCTCTTCATATTGGAAATCACAATTGAGAACACAGGTATGAGAATATAATGCATCAATTGTGTATTCCTTATAGTGTTGATGCTGTTCAAATTCATAGAGATACATATGTATGACATTTGATTTTGTCATTCTTTGGTATTCAGTTTTGATTGTGATTATTTGAGAAATCAACAACATGGTCTCACTCTTCTACATGATCACAACTACAAATAAAGATAAAGAGCAGCTTGAATTGGATACCACTGTTGAATGCTTCAACAATAGTGATGGAAATGTTCAATACAAGTTTAACATTGGCAGCAAAATTTATACTATGATAGACAAGCTTGTCACCTATGGCAAAGATATAATGGTTGGTTATGGCACATACATAGGTATACAAAGCAAAGGACAAAGATAGAAAGGTGGTCACAATAAAGGACTTGTGGTGAGACCACAACCATGATATAGAGTACATTATCTTAGAGAAAGTCTTTGAGAACATCAAGACCATATTTGAAATGGCTGAGGCAGAAAAAGCAAGGAAATACTTTGTGGAAATTTGTGTTTCTGTAGATATTTTTATCTCCAGAAAACATAATGAAATGCTCATATTTGAGAAAGACACACTTGTTCCTAGGAGTGAAAAAAATGATAGTATGAAGTGGATCCCAGTCAATTTTGCACCTATTCTATCCAAGAAGCCCTATATTTTCAGCACAGAGTATATACTGGACTTGAGCCATTCTTCTCCTATCATGCAATATAACATTGGTCCACCATGTGAAGAGAACCAGAAGATTCCAAAGAGATATTTGTATTCTGTTTGAGGATGTCAAAACACCTCTCAATAATATTACCATTCTAGCTGACTGTTTCACCTGCTTGTCCAGCACACTATGAGATAACTAGTTTTGATGGTTCTTTATCTGCACAATTACATACTTACACAATTAATGGCCTTTTATTTTTATACCAGACTAGGTGGGTCCACTATGACTTTAGTGTTACCAATGTGTTATGGTTTCAAAGAATTGGAATTGGAAAGCTTACAAATCTTGAATATGCCAAGAAGTTCAACTTCAAAAACCTGTCATATCCCATAAATCCATGAGTTCACCTTCAACACCTCCAACACCTCCAGTGCACTATGTGCCAACTCCAGCCTCTTTTCATGTATATCATAACTCTGGACCTCCAGAGTTTATCTTTCCCTTTCATCTAACCTATAATACTTATTTCCGATACTCATGTACCTCTGTTATCCCTGCATCTCATACCTCTGTTACCCCTGCATTCCATACCTCTGTCCTCCCTGATCTTTCATCTCCGTCTTCCCTTAGTTATCCATTCCCCTTTTCATTATTCTCTCGAAAATATTTGTACTCCCGAAAATACTCGGACCCCTAGACTTTAGTACTCCATCTCCCATTTCACCTCCGTATATAAACCCCTATATCTAGCTTTGTACTTCAGTTAGATTATCAACTCAGACTACCGACTTTTGACTTCCGGTTATAAACACTCTGTTCACCTCCAATCCATATTGATCACCTCCAACCTTATTGATTCCCTCCGAATCACCTCTGAACCTCCACTCTGAAATACAAGGACCTGATTGACAGCAAGGGTACACCACATATGGTGAAGCCAATGTCCTTATTCCTACCAACTCCAGAGTTCCAGAGTTACACCTAGAGATCGTTGGCATGGTTTTAACAAAACCACACACAATGTTTGAACTATGAGATTGTATTTGATCTACTCTGCTGCATCCTTATTATTGGCAAAATACAAGGCAATAGAGGTAAAATCCCAATGCCAACTTTTTGACTCAGAATCAAATTTGTTGTATTCTCTTCTGTTTTGCATAAACTTTCTACATGACCTTGAATCTGAATGGTGGGCCACAATATGAATTCTATTTTGCCATACTAACATGGATTCACCTGCAAGAAGTATTGCCAAGCAGTTACAATACCTTACTATGGCTTTTCCTGAAAAGATTGCTCATGTATTGCATAGCACCTTTTTCAAGCTTGCAAAAATACAAAGGCATGTCTTCAATATTGTAGCCCCTACCTACCAAAGTTTATACAACAACATTGATTCTCATGCTGCACACTTACAGGCACTCTATCAAAAGGCAGAGAAATCCTATCTGGATATTTCAATTGATAAAAAGCTCATGGAGTGTACACATAAGGAAATCTTTCAGGATCACTCTGCTATAACAGCCAAGCTTGCATCCACAAGGATTCATTTATAGTTTCTTTAGATGAAGAGGTCTCTCAAAGATTCACCTACTCATGGGTTAGCAAAAAAGAAAAAAAAAATGTGGACCTCATCCCAATACAGTGTCTCCACTATTTGTAAATATATTTGATCTCACCCTTTGGTTTAATTGTACTCTGCCAAATACTGCATGAATTGGCCAGAGCCTGGTATACTCTGGAAATGTACTCTATTGGATGCTGAGTTTGCATGAGTCTTCTAGAGGCCACTATACTCTGGTAGATCCAGCAAATACTCTACTAGATGGTGCTACAAACTTAAAGGACTATGTGCTTAACATACTCATAATTCAGCATACTATCTATATTTATTGCATTAAATCACCTGGATTGATGTGTATCATCTTCTGTATCTGAATGAAAATACTATATATACAATTCAAGTGGGAAACCTGATCAAAAACATAACCTCACCTGATTCTGTGTAATATCAATTCACTATAAATCTAATAACCTAAGCTAAAGGGGGGATACTTGTATCATTATGTAAATGTTCTTGATTAAGGGTTGAGATGGATTGTTTGCTTGTTGCATCTACTAGGTCAAGAGCTATTATAATAAGTTCTACCATTCCTAGAAAAAAAATATACTGGGCCTGCTTTTATTCTGATGGTTGAAGATTGAAATGGGTCAGTTGCTTGTTGTGTCTAATAGGATGTGAGTCATTGTCACAAAAGCCACTTCCTTTACATCTACAGCATCTTCAAGTGGTCTGCATAGGAAATTAGGAGCATGAACCTTGGCAGGCAATTTATGTTGTTACTATATATGTGACAAGTCCTTATATATAAATAAGAGGAATGATGAACTTGTGGCTTTATAAGAAACTTTGCAATTGCACACTAGAACAATATGTTAGCCACACTATATTTATCATCCATCAAGTAAAAATACTTAGTGTTACCTAAAGCATAACTTCTAACTAGAGTAATTACTTGGCAGTAGATTATTGACTGGTAGAGTGAGTAGGTGTCTTAGACTAAAATGCTCACAAGCAATGAAAGTCTAGATGCCAGAAATAACACTGATATTTCATAGAACTAGCTGAGCTATGAAAGTTAGAGAAGTGCAGGGGTATATCCTAGGATATAGGATACCATCCAAAAATGCATCCCAAGATATACTCCTACACTTCCTTAATAATAATATAAAGGTGGTGTATTTATAGGAAGGGATTTGATATACAGACCAAGCTATGTACCTTTTTCCCAGCCCATCTCTTGCTATCTGACCTAATGTAATTGATTTTGATTTCATCTGATCATATACACATAGTAAGGTGCAAAACTATTGCAATGCATAGCCTCCAACCAGGGTGCAAAGCACTCTGCAATCACCTGTGGGAATTTTACTCCACTTTGGTGAAAACAAATAATGTACAAACCCTTAGCTACAACCTTGTCACCAGGGTCATGTGATTTGATTCATACACAGCCAAGATACATTTATTTCAAAACAGCAATACTATTGGAATAGTTTTGCACCTTTTGCTAAATACACTAAAATCAAGTGTTATGTGGTCATACAAATAAAGATACACATACTAGGATTATGTCTGAGTTTAAAATAGTTCACACACATCTTTGTTTCCAACCACATCCATCATGAGATTCCTCATGGTCATTATAAATGCTTCTCAACTTTCTCCTCCCACAATAAATTTCTCAATATTCTTCATAGTGCAATGAGGGAGATCCTGCCAGAGAACAAGGATTTCTCCCAGATTATCAACCCCCCAAAGGGTTCCTATTCACCTATCTCGGCTTCTGGAGTATGGAAAGGCAAGCAATTCAATTGGAAAGTCCTGATTATTTGCTCTAACAACACATTTGGCTATTTTTGGGATAGCGAGGCACCAGTGGAAAGTGTTGCATCACCTTCAATGTTGACTACCAAAGGCTTTCATGTGGTTGAGACCCCAACCTCAGCATCGTACATGTTCGTGAACAGTGGTCTGGAGACCTATGCTAGCTCCTCCAAGTTTAAGCCTTCACGTCTTTAGAAAAGCCATCCAAGTGAACTATATCCACTTCTGCCCTCTATCAAGTGAAGTTCTATGACCAACCAGCCCTGCAAGAAGAGACACAAGACCACAAAACTGTCATCAGTATCTTCTGTGGAACTGTTATTTTTGTTACCGATGATCAAATTGCACAAGCGTTGTGAGTAGTATCAAAAAGGATGCATTGGGGCCAAAGGGGGAAGTTAGTTGGTCTAGTCTATATTTATCAAGTTGCATGTGGTACTCAGCTTCTTACCACCCCTCCTTATTTACAGCCATTTGCAATAATAATGGCAGTTGTGCATTTTTGTGATTGATTAGGAAATTAAGTGCCACTAGTAAACCTAGCCATATACTACTTGGATTGCCATGGTAAACCATCAACTCAGCTATGATGTGAAGCTTGCAGAAATCAGGCTATACAAATGACAGCATGAACTATTGTACTAATTGTAATCCAAAACTTCCAGTAATAGTGACTGGTTAACATTACAGGACTCAGGTGTGGAGCCCATTGCAGGTTTAACACTTCTTTCAATGGTATCCTGTCCTCTCCCAGAGCCTCTATATTCACAATGCCTTTGTCAGAACCTATTTTCTCTGCCCCCTTGACCAGGTTGTTCAAGATCAACCATTCCATCATGCTGGCAGGCATGTAAAGCAAATAGTTCTCACTATGCTGTGATCCTAGACGAATGAGGTAGGAATAAATATCACTACTGGTCCAAAGTTGGCAGCAACTGTAATCAACTTCAGAGACATTGGTATCATTGGGAGCCTTCGCCAAACTCCAAAGGTGTATTAGCAGTCTATTGATGAATTGAAGTCATACCTCAAGAACAAAAATGCCCCTTTTGGCGTTGATCTACTTCTACCTCAAATAGGCAGAAATGCAAGGAAAACTAATGTATGTCCAGGTTTATTGTATCATCCAGACATATCCCATCCATCTTATTATCACAGTATGATTATACAAACCATCAGCTTGACAAACACCTTGACATTATTATCAACAGTAAGGCAGCCTTGTTTGTCAATGCAGTCAAAGTACCTCCAAAAGCCATTGTGGATAGATTACATGCAGCTAATATATCTATAATGAAGTAAGTTCCTTCTTTTGGCTGAGTACCCTGTATTAACAATTGCAATTCTGCCAATATAGCATGGTTGGACACCCAAAGGTGCATTAGTGATATACACCATCCTATATAGCTCTCACAATCTCAGTAGCATGTTGGTAAAGCACTTGCACAAGGTTTGTTCACTTATTTGTTATTCAAAGCATTTGAGATGTCATTTTATTTCTCAGGTGTCGATATCATTTGTGCACAAGGAGATGAAGGGGGAGGTTATACAGGGAAAACTTCATTCTTCGTTCTCATTCCTGCTGTCATTGATTTATGCAAAAATGCTAGGAGTCCACTAACAGGCAAGCCTATTGTTGTTGTCACTGCTAAAGGTGTTACAACTTTTCCTTTTTCTCGTACTTCTCTTTCGCCTCTGCTCTATCCATGTACTACCATCCGTGCTAGGGCCTCTCATACGAAGGATACTAGCACGTCCCACAGACTTTATTCCTTTTCTCCACCTCGGGCTTCTTCAACTGCCTCTGTATCTGTGGCGTATCCTCTTACCTTATTTGTCTCGTTGATTCTCCCGCGATGTGTCGGCCGCGTGTTTCATCTTCCATCATTACGTGTCCTTCCTTTCCGGGTTTCCTTCCATTCCGTTATGTGTCTTCTTTTGATCCGTAACACATAACCCTTTCTTTTCTAGTTCTCCTTGCATTTCTTACTATGGTCCGTGCGTGAGGAGACTACATATATAAACGACTCGAGTATCTCCTAGATCGCTAGTTTAGACCTCCTTCGAGCTACCTTGTATCTCGTCACTGCCTAGCAATCTATTTGCTTCTCTCGTCTTACTTGCCCCGCGATTAGGAAACCCCTAGATCGCTTCTTCGATCGGCTTGTCCTTCGACTCGCCGATACCTTGTCCACCATTGGAGGAATCCCCACAACGGAAGTACTGCGTGTCGGATCCAACCCGACTACTTTGATCGGTTCACCTTACACTTACTGATATCCTCGAGGAATCCCCTCGACCCTTGCTGACGGAGGAATTCCCACGTCAGAACCACTGCGTCGTCAGCTTCCAATCCGACTCCTTGTCATCAAAGGCCCCTTACGATTACTCCTACCCCGGGTAGTCGTAACAAAAGGTATTGCAGATGGCTGCAGCCTTGCAACAGCCCTTTTGTGAGTGTCTTCCATATCACTTCGGCCTAGTCTACCTCAAAGTTGTCAAGGTATGGAGCAGATGGTGTTTAGGTTGAAACACACTTTGTTGCCAATGAGGAAGCCAGAGCTTGTTTGAAGCACAAAGAACTTTTGCTCATGGCTGGATACAATGATACTGTTCGAACTCTTATCTACTCTAGTCAGCCAATAAATGTCTGAAAGACATCCTACATTACTGAGTGGGAGTCTTAGCAGCAACAAAAGATAGCAATCCTTGTATCACGAGGGAGAATACCTTATGAAATTGAGTTAGAGAAGCACCCAAAAAAGTCACTTGAGGAACGGAGGTATAAGATGATGATGTACTCTTTTATCTTAACTCTCTGATTATATTTCCATCAGGGCTGATGAATAAAGTTGCCAGATCTATCAACGTTGGTTTTGTTCTGCCTGTCTGGTTTCTTAACTCATAATAATATTGACTATCTCATCATAGGGAATTAAGCCTGCAAAGTTGATGTATGACAACTACTTCAAGCATCTGTATTTGTGAATATGGATGACAGGACCTTTAGTATTGATGAGATGCTTTTGCAAGCGATCTCAAGTCTGAATGCCACATTGAATTTGATGGTCCTGAATGCCAGGCTATAAACATCTATCCTCAGATCATCTGTTCCATTCATGCATTACATCAGTATATACTACTTTCCTAGTCCTGAAACAATCTACGGTGTGTGTGAGGCAAAGAGGTCTGAAATGATGCCCTTGGAAAGAATATTGCCAAGATTCGAGGTATTGTATGATCTTGCCTTTGGTATGTATCAGCATGACCTGGAGACAACATTGGCATTATATTATCTCATGAGACCAGTACTCCAGTCCTTTCAGTTGTCATTAAACATGATGGTTACTATTGTCCAGCTTGATCTTATTGCAGCCATAGGAATTTTGGCAACTGTATTTTCTGGAAATTTAAAGCAATGCTTATATAATCAACCTCTACTGATGGCTCAATGGACAGGTGTCATATGTTGGATGAGGTGCATGTGCACTATCTGCTGCAGATGGGATGGGCGACATGCTGGAATGAACACTCAATTTCAAGTTAAAGAAGTAGTGGAAGACTTATTTTTATTTTGAATGCACTAGATTGGCTGTTGCACTGGGTGACATATATTGTGGAAACTATCTTTGTGTCTTGAGCGAGATGTCATCATGAAGAGAGTAATGGCCATTGTTCAAGTCTGCACCTGCCATGAACAAGCTGTGTGTCATGAACATGCAGTCTCAAGAAGTGATGGGCTCAACTTCATTGTATCCTCCTTTGGCCTTAATAGCCTCCTGAATCCTCCTGGACATGCTCTTAATCAACCTCTGACACTCTGCCACCTCTATCTTCTCCCACTCCACTTGTACTCTCTCCCAAAGTTCAGTTATCCCTTTTGCTGACTTTAGATATTTTGTCAGTCTTCTCTTCAACAAAAACCATAGATGTTTTATGGGATTAAGGTTTGGAGACTGAGTTGGCCACACCATGACCTCAAATCCATGCTTAGCAAATCACTTCTTGGCCCTTTTGCTTGTGTGCTTGGGGTCATTGTCTTGTTGGAAGAGAATATCATTTGGAGTTTTGCTATAATGCTCTAAGGTTTGCTGAAGTTCATCCTTCATATTTTATAGATAGAGGTCAGTATCCATCCTGCCATCAATTTTTCATACTATTCCAACCTTTTTCCATGTCATACAACCCCACATCATCAAAGAATCTCCCCCAAACTTAACTGTTTCCTGCACCAATCTATTACTTAGGCTCTTTCCTGCCTTTTTCCAAGCCCACCTCTTGCCATCTGACCTGATGCAATTGATTTTTGTTTCATCTAACCATATAACTTGCTTCCAGTTCTCCACAGTCCAGTGTTGTTGGCTCTCTGCAAAGTCCAGTCTAGCCTTTTTATAAGTAGTAGTAAGGCGAGGACATTTCTTCTTTACTATAGCCTTCATGCCTGCTTTCTTCAAGTGACGATGAACAGTTTAGGAAGAGATAATATGGTTCTTGACATCCTGAAGAGTCTTGGTAACCTGGACAGCATTTTCAGCCTTTCCAGTCCCAATAAGACGAATGGCATAATGCATGTCAATAGGTGTTATAAGGGTAAAACAACCACCAAAGGACTTGGCCAGGTTAGGACAAAGTTTGGAGCAAATTCTACTGATGGTAGATTGGTGGATACCAGTAAAATGAGATATTTGGCAAGTGAATTGATCCAAATCCAAGAAAGAAATAATTTGATTGGTTTGAGCAGTGAATATGGATTTTATGGTAATGGTAGTGGATCAAGAGTGGTGTTTTGGTATATTTGTGTTGTGTTGAACTTATTATAGGTCACATGACCCATTGCTTATGTCAAAATCCATCAAAACATATCAATTTCAAACTTTCCTAGATTAGCAACAAAACTGTTGCAATGACATAGGTGACTTAAAGTAGCCATATCTACACAGCCACTGGACTAGATCACATGACCCCAGGGGGTGACCTTTAGCCAAGAGTATGTACTGTATTTAATCTCACCCAAGCTAAGCGAAATTCCCACAGGTATTAGTTATTGCAACAGTTTTGTTGCTCAGTGTACACAGTGAGGTGGGCCTGCTATGTTTTGCTCTCTGAATACACCTCATGCCTTTTGTTCAGAGGCTGTTAACCAAGCAAAGCAGTGACAAAGGGATAATTGCATGTCAATACTCAAGCTATGTAACAAGACTTTGAATAGTGAAGAGCTATGGTCTATAGATGAGCTTAGGATCCCAGTCTTGAACACTGAGGACAGTGGGTGTGTGCATAATTTACTTGGGCTATTGCTGAATAACCTCAAAGGTTCTGACCTGCTTAAGAACATGACTTCAATTACTAAGTCATTATGTGACCAGATTTTTATATTTCCTATTCATTCAAGTTGGGAACCGCACCACTGCATTACCAGGTTCTGTGGCTGATATTATATCATTAACTTTGTACTAAAAAGCTTAAATGGCATTGGTCCTCTTGGCTCTCTTCATCCTCTATGAGTAGTCAGCGACAACAGCCAATCATGGACCACAGCCACATATTGATAGCATCGGCTCAAACATTGTCTGCTTCAGCTTTTTGTGAAAGATTGTCCAGATTGATGCCTTTGCTCTTGCATCCTGTCACTGTGATATCTCCAGCACATATCACTCACAATTGGACAGGTCGACTGAGATCAAAACAACATGAATGTGTGGTTGGAATGAAAGGTGTGAGAACTCACTGCAATGTCTGATGAAATCACCATGATCAATCTATCAAATGGCAAGGAAAAGATGAAAGAGTGAAATGGAGGAATAAAAATAAGAGATAGATGGAGGAACGATATTCATGTTGCAAGAGAAATAATGAAGACACAGCAGCATTTACGCCAATAATTGACGAAATGCGATGTCCACATCACAAGATAAACAAAGTAAATATAACCAGAAACAATGAGCTGCCTGCAAGTGCAGGCAAGTATTGGGAGGGGATATGGGGTTGTGAAGATGCACCATGTAGTTGTGGCAAGGTACCACAATGGAGCAGGATTAGTTCATTGTCTATGTGTAAACTCCAATGACCACATATGATTACATGCAAACAAAGCTGATTTGAGTTTAAGGACTATTTGATGTTACTGCTATTGACTTGCAGTGCTCAACCATGGTTTGCACAAAGCAGATTGCTAAGAAGACGACCAGCAGCATTGCTTCTTGTGTCTTCTTTACCAACCAATGCTTAGTTGCCAGTCTCTTGGATGAAATCATTGATTCCAAGCTTGTTTCACTTGTGGCTCCATCTGTTGATAGTATTCACCTTTGCCTCAAGGCCCTGTCTTTATTGGAAAATGTCAACAGTTCATACAATCCAAATAATGGTGTAAGCACCTCCCTACTTATTCTATATCTCACACTTGATTTCCTCTTGAGTTTTGTCATATTTGAGCAAACAGTGGTAAGCTATGGAAATGCGATGATTGCATATGCTCCAAGTGCAAAAAGTGCATCATGGTCCTGCTGGAGTGTCTCAAAATTGTTCAGCATGAAGTCGTCAAGTATCTCTGTCTGTCCTGTCATTTGATGGACAATACAAAGACTCAAACAGTGATGTCCTACATGGAAAGCATCTTTGGAACCAGTAATACATCCTAACTCTTATTACAGGCCTTCTATCAAGATGAGAACCCTGTGCTTCCTCAGCTACCATGTATGCATGGCCGTTTTGAGCTATCACCCAAGTCATTTGTACAAGCACCCATGACCTTTATTCTCCACCTTTGCTTCAAGATGATATCTGCAAATGGACCAATCACCATGTTATACAACTTCCTTTGGCTGTATTTTATCTGTACTGGTGGGTTTGTAACAGCAGACATGCCATTTGATTTGGAAATCAAAGGGAAAAGGAATACATACCTGAAGAATGTGACAAAAATAACAGAGAAAATTGTTGCTATACCCTCCTCTGTGGTTATTTTTGTGATATTCACACACACCAACAACAACTGTGGCAATCTATTTGCCAGTGAGGAGGATAACAAAGCAATGGCAGCTGATATTCAGGAGGTTCACTATCTCTGAATCTCTGCCCACTATGCTCATAACTATTTGCAGTTTTTTAATGTGCTACTTGATCCATTCAAGAACATTGTTCAAAATGCCATCTTATACATGCTCAGTTGTGAACGATACATCCACCACTCTGATACTCATGGCAAGTTTATGAGAGTAATTAGAAAGTCAGTCAGTTAGCATTATGACAGGAATTGACATTGATAGCATTATTTTCAGATTTGGATTTTCTATATCTATTGCCTTTGATGCTCGCTGCTTCCACCCTTTGGTGGCATGGGCATTGCTTGTCATGGTCACAGAGCTAGTTGTCCTTCAAGGTTACTCTTTCCCAGACATTATGCCAGTTGCGTTGGGCAAGTCGAATGATCTCAATCACCACTCTGGGGTGTATCTGCTATTTTTCTCTTCAGATTACAAGATGGTGAACATGACAAGATACCTATGGATGCATCGTAACTACCAACCATGGAAAAAGGATATCCCTATGCAGTGTCCAAGCTGTGGTGTCCTACAGGAAAAATGAAAGCGAGCTGCAATGCATGGAGATTATTGATTTAAATGCCACAATTCTTATTGCCTAGGTGATGAAAACCAAAAGGGTCCATACACCTTCGAGGTAAAGAAACTGAAGCAATTGGCCATCCTTTCACATGGGAAATCCAAGACATTAGCCTGGATGAGAAAGCACTTGCATGCTATGCCTATGGAGAGCTTCTAACTATATTGTATCTACCTTGCATGTTTTCCATCAATTAACAAAGCAATAGTAATTCTATTTTATTATGCTTATCACACTGCAAGTCAACTTTATCAGTGTCGTGATCAAAAATCAACGTTACAGTAATCTGCTGTGTATAGCTAATATATTTTCAGTCTTTTCAGATAACCATGACAGTACTATCTTGACCAGCGGCAACTATGTGAGTTTTCATTTACCACAACGTACAGGTTATGCATCGTTGAACAGAACCCACAAGCATGGGCAGTTTCACTGAACCTGAATGGCGGTATGTACACTGGAACCAGTGGTTCCAGAAATGTTAGTGACATACACTTATTATGTGTCCTCCAAGTTATTCAGGATACTCAAGGTCATGTTGTCAAGCAGTCAAAACAAGCATAGCATGGCATGCAAATATGTACGTCTTACACTGCCATGTATGCATGACAACATAGATATTTCTCTACAAATACTTTGCTATGTTGCCACAGAGCCCTGATGATGAACGGATAGCACTGTCGTCATTATCGTTGACCCTTCATGCGGCCATGCCCATACCCATGCCCACCTCACTTGCTCACCCCCACTTTGAAAGCAATATATCACCTCCACCTTACACACAACAACATTCAGCTTGCACATGCTCAAAAAGGGCCAAAGTCAATTCTGCCAGATCCTCATAAGTCCTTTCAAATTGACCAAGCTTTGGCTGATGTATCAACATCAACTAAATGATGTGATGCATCAGCTGTGATTTACATGAAAGGGATTGAGTTTGGGTATAAAAAACGAACCATCTGGCCTGTTATGACTACATGGGGTAGGAGTAATCGCAAGGGGCCTTCGATGACAAGGAGTCGCTTTGGGGAGCGACAATGTAGTACTTCCGACATGGGAATTTCTCTGGCGGTGGTGTTCAAGGGGATTCCTCGAGGTTATCGACAAGCAGGTGGCAAGTTGATCAAGGAGTCACTTGGGGAGCAACAACGCAGTACTTCCATTGTGGAGATTCCTCCAATGGTGGTGATTGAGGGGATTCCTTGAAGATGTTGATAAGCCGAAGGGCGAATATGACCAAGAGAATGATCTAGGGGTTTCCTAACCATGAGGCGAGTAAGACGAGAGAAGCAAATAGATTGCTAGGCGACAAGATACAAGGTAGCTCAAAGGAGGTCTAAACTAGCGATTGTAGTTGTACTTGAGTCAATTATATACTGAGTCTCCTCACACACAAACCGTAATAAGAAATGTGAGGAGAACTATAAAAGAAAGGGTTATGCGTTAAGGATCAAAAGAAGACACATAACAGAATGGAATGAAGCCCAAAATGGAAGGATGTGTAATGATGAAGTCAGAACATGTGGCTGACAGATCACAGGAGAATCAACAAGACAAATAAGGCAAGAGAAAGCGCCACAGGTATGGAGGGAGTTGCAGAAGCCCGAGGTGAAGAAAAGGAATGAAGTCCAATGGATGTCCTAGGATATGACGTATGAGAGGGCCTAGAACTGATGGTAGTACATGGATTGAGCAAAGGCAAAAGAGAAGTACAAAGAAAAGGAAAAGTTGTAACATTACCTCCTTTGTAGCGTCAAGACCACGGCATAGACAATAACAATTCAGACATGAGAGCGCACAGCAGCTTGACCATGAATGATCTAATAGAGAATGGGGCCACCAACCGGGGAGCCTGTGATGTTACCGTAGCTGGTATCATCAATGCAGTCTTCCTTGTCAGAGTAGTTTTGAGCGATGAGGGGGGAAGGAGAGCATCAACGTTGTCTTTTTTGTAGGCAAATGCAATGGAACTAAAACAAAGTTCCCCAGATTTATGCCTTACCTACCCACAGATGTTACACTATAAGCTAGGGATAAATATCTCCTAGATGAATTCAGTATCTAGATCTACTAGAGGAATTCAGTGATAAACTTAGTGTGGACAGTACGTGGTTTGTTCACCAATCCTCTACAAA
>JBBPQZ010000123.1:0-25152 GCA_038092795.1 Boletus rubissimus
CCACCGCATGCACAGTAACCTGTAAGAAGTTCTTGACAGCATAAACAACTGGAAATAACATTCTTCAGGCAGATTCGACGTGAAAGTAAAAGCGTGTTACTGATGGCTCTGTCCCCCATCTGTCCAGCCTGGCAACAAAGAACGTGGCCAGCTTGACCCGCAATCGTTTCAAGAGACGCATCGAGACTGCTTGGTGGCGACTGGTACTGAGCAACTCGTGCGAGTACTTCAAGCGAGTAGGATAGGAGATAATTGTCATGGTGGATGATTATCTTGTTGAAGTCCTGAAGTACAATTATGCTCTTGACATTCTCGAAAGATAGTATTTTCCGATAATCTGACGACGGTTGTGAGTAGATCGTAACCTTAGAAGGACATGTGAAGCTGCTTACTTTCGCCTCTACGACCCACAAATATGCCTGTTGAGCAGCCTACTGCCATGAAGGTTTTCCCGCCGCTAGCAACTGAGAACGTCAGGAGATCGTTATCACTCCTATTGATTCGCACATACCAAAAGATGCTGCCTGGATCACTCGACCGGATGGCGGCCTCTTTAACGCCGTATGTCGGGCCATTCTCTGCCCCGGAACCCGAAACGCACCGTCCTCTACGACTTGAGGCACGAACCACTGTTAATCGTGATCTGAGCAATGGATTCGTGCTGAGAGCTGTTGTATTACCTGATTCCCCTCGCGTTTGACATCGTCGATTCCTTTTGCATCCACCAGAGCGTCACGCCATTTCTTTCTGATGGCTTCGGATGGAGCGTATAGTGTGTATCGCCGAGTGTACTTCTCAACGGCGTGGTAGATTGTGAACGGGTAGATCGAGCGATAAGCCCCTCGCAGACTGTCTAAAATACCACCTTCTTCGACGCGCTCTTTCCTGGTCTCGGGAGGGTCATCGAAGTTACCGAGCCTGAGGTATTCTAATGGAATAGGCTAGACATGTCATCTATACATACCCTTCTTGAGATCGTGAAATTTGCGTACCCGAGACACGACCATACGCTTCATTACACCACCCCGTTTCTCTTCCTTCGTTATCAGTACTGCGTCGCTATTAGCAAAAAAAAAAACATGTTGCCTAGCGAAATGCGTACAAAAGTTGTCCAGTAGTGCTACATAGAGCTCAAACCAAGGGTTCCAATCCATTTCGGATTTGGACCTGCGAACCAACGCTCCGGCATAAATGAGCGAGCGGGTATCACTATACCAGTCGAGTTCCTGAAACAGGATATCAGCACAGACAGAGGGCGAGGTAAAAAAAAATAAAAAAAGATTACAATAATTTCTCCTTTGTTGAATACCAAGTTTTCGCACAGGTCCCAGAACTTTACTTTATTTTCTGCAGCCTCGATTCCAGGTTGGGTACTCTTTAAGAAATCGTTCAGGATAGATAAGATTACAGGGAGATCTTCAGAGTCCGGGTGATTGGTGTCGGTCAGTTTATGGAGATGTTCAAGAATAAGGTTGAGACGTGGAAGACGTGTCACGGGTCGCGAGAGAAATGTGATCAAGTCTCGCTTTTTGACTCGTTGATCTTGTGAACATCGTTGCGTGAATTCCTGATAGCGCTTGTTATATTTGAGTTCGGTACGATGCCGTTGCTCTGCAAGAGGGTAATGTTTAATGTAGGATTCGTAGTCTCCCTGGAATTGAAAGGCGGCTGATGAACATTGAGCCAGGTTTCAAGACTTGTACAAGGAAGGGCGCCCACATTCAAGAATGATATCAGCGACACTTTGGACGAGAGGGTGCTGTTCTTGCTGCCTCTCGAACAAGGCAACCAACATATGTTCATGACGTATACAAATTTGATCCAGATTCCAAAAGACGGTGGACATGAAGTTCTGTTGTCTGTTTGAATCGCCTATTATTGGTGGCGAAGCCGAAGTAAGAGGTTCGACAAAGACCTTCGTTGTGCTTAAGTCCAAGGAATAGAAAGATAATTAATATTGTACACTACCTCTTTGATAAGCTTGAGGTCGGCGACATAATCTCGTTCCGACTTGAATACCTCGAAGAGCACAGATTGCCGTTCGACCTCGCGTTTTCCGAGAGCTTCACGCGCTTCAGGGGGAACGAGATGATGCCACTCTTCGTCTTTCTCTGCGAGTTCACTATGCTGGAACCGTTGGAGACCTTCTTCTGACTGAAGACTATAAAATTCTCAGTCACTACTAACGAGATAAGGCGAAGCCACCCACGTCATATTAGACAACTCTCGAGTCAACAAACCGAGCTTGAAGTCCATCTACAACCAAAATTAAGCAACTCGTCGTGGCCCCTGCACAGGAAATCCCCACCTCATCTGCGGGAAGGTTGACTGAAGGGGAAAAGGGCGAAGTCAGATCGCTCCTGCTGCTATATTCCTCTCCAAAGTGGTATTCGCTATTGGACCTGCTTGATCTGTGGTAATATTCATGAGCGGTCTGTCTCTGAGACGTAGATCTATGTATTTGTGCTTCGGGAACTTGAAGGTCCAGATTGGGTGGTAATGGTTCGAGGGCACTGCGAGTACGACTACGTGCGTGGGGTAGAATGCCGACCCGATTTGTCGGTCGCCTTGCCGTTGGCGTCGCGATGTCCCATGGACTTAGAAGGTCATTTGACGTGGAACCGAGCTCGAGCGTATGTGACGAATAAACCTCAGCATTTGGTAGTCGATGGGCGTTGTGTGGAATAGCAACATGGGGATGAGGTCGATGGTTATGCATAGCTTGGACTGTCTTGATGGGCGGGATACAGGAAATGCTCGCTGTGCTGGCATCTCATCTATCGTCATTGGGATTTGCGTGTGTTTGCTCCGTCCACTGCCTTCCAGTATCATTGGCCTGGTTATGCAAAATGACCTAGAGATGCAAAAAAGTGCGAGAATGTGAACACTAGGGCTAATTACCTTTCGAAAAAAAGAGGTTCATAAGGCAATGGTATAATACAAGGCCGCACTACTGCGTGTAAGCGGACAGCTCAACCTTCTTGAGCAGCCCTTTGAGTGTATTACTGCTCCGATTACAGTTGCTCTGCAACCACCTCTCCATCTCAACCCGGACACTTCCCAACTCCTTGCAGATCGGTAGACCCCCGTCTTCCCGAACTCGGCAAGGATTGAGCAGCATGTCAAACAACCTTACCAGTATATCCATCTGCCAGTACCGTTTAAACGGCGTAGCGATCTTGTAGATTGGCTCCAAATCCGTAGAGTCAGGTGCATGCATCACCGATGATGCCTCGATGTACTTCCCAAATAACATGCAGTACACGATGCCTGCAAGGCCAAAGTAATCCGTCTGGTATGTCCAGGGCCGTCCCTCGCGGATCTCGAAGCAATCCCGATCGTCCGTCGGCCAGTCAGCGATGAATTGTTGGCTGTGGCGCGCTGGGAAGAGCGATGTATCGATGGTCCGTCCAAAGTCGATGACTTTGATGCCCCGGTATTTCCAGCCCCCTTCTCCGCTGGGCTGGTAAATACCGGACAGTGACGATGCCCCTCCTGGTAGTTCCTCCAGGCGGAGCAAACAATTATCGATTTTAAGGTCACCATGGATAAAGCCAGCAGCGTGCATGCCCTCCAGAAAACGTAAAAGCTCGATAGTGAAGAAGAAGACCAAAAGCTCATCCAGGCAAGCCCCTTGCTGCGAGATACCTGCCGGCCCGGCGCGGTTTACTGCATCCAAAAGCGAACCGTGCGGACAGAGCTCCAGCAGGAGATGTGACTCGTCGCGGAAAGCGTAGAGCGCGTGGGGCGTGATTATCGAACGTGTCAGAGGAGTAGGGAGTGTCCTATGAATTCGTCGAAGGATATGGAATTCCCAAAGATTGCGGGGCTTCACGACCTTTAGCGCTACCAAGGAGTTGTCGTCCTCGTCTTCATCCTCATCAATATCGAGGTCTTCGTTGTCACCTTCACCATCGGACTTAGTGACTTCTCGTGCGGAAAACACCGCGCCGAAGCCCCCCTCTCCAAGTTTTCCTGACACCCTAAGTGACCTCCCCATAAGATTGACTAACATCTCGTCATCATCCGTCGATCCACCTTTCCCACTCTTCCTTGCCACACGCGCTGCAAATCGCTGCAGTCCATCCAGCATCCCTCCATCTTGGGCTCTAAGGTCGTGGAAGTCTCCATCCCCAGGGAGAAGCGAGAGGAGAGTTGAAGCAATCTGCGGATCGGAGGGAACACAAGGATTAGGTGGTCTGAAGGCAGACACGACAGCCAAAGAATCCGAAAGACTGAGTGTCCCCGTGCGTTCCTCAATGGGCTCAAGGTCGCCCGATTGAACACTGTCGCGTATGTCGTGATGGTCGTTGTCTCCCTCCTGTTCGCGCACCTCCCTGGCTAGCTTCTCCGCCACTTCCAGAGCATAGCGACCGCTTTCCTGTTCTCCCCGTTCCCTCCACTCTCTTTCCTCGCTCGGACCATCTCCAGCTCGCGTGGTGCTTGTCGGTGTCGGGAACCCTCTTGTACTAAATTCCAACGTCCGTTCAGTGATCGGAGTCATGACGTTGATCCGGCCAAATCTCCCACCCAGTGGTGGACGATAGTTCTCCTCTTCCTCGTCTGCAAAACCCTCCTCCTGGAATGCGTCTTCATCTCCGTACATCTGTTCTCCCTGTGCATGTTGATGGTAATCTTCGTCATCGTCGAACTGGCTGTCGCTCGATGACACGATCGCGGCCTCCATTTCTGCTTCTGCTTCACCGCCCTCATAAGCATATCCGTCTTCACTCTCGGAGAAGCCACTGCGGCTGCCACTGCTAACGGCGTGCCCATCTTCTGCATCAGGATCTCCAACGGCGTCGCGTTGGTCAGTCTCGCTCGACTCGTCCGTGGAAGCCTCTTCGATTATCGGTGGGATCGGCATCATACGTGGCTGTAGCACATTTGATTTCTTCGTTGAAGCCGGTGTCACTACCGGCTGCGCGTTATCGATGAAGGGTTTGAATGTACCAATTCCCGTGCTAGCACCGACACCGAGGCTCGCAGCAGATGGAGGCTTCGGTGTGAAAACGTTTCCACCACCAGAACCTAAAGCTGCGTTCTCGCCCTGACCTTGACCCGGTGGACGGGAGAATACTTTGAAAGGTGTTTTTGAGTCAACGAACGGAACGAAGGTCTGAGATGGTGGTTGTGCCTGTCCTTGATTTTTATTTTTTACGTCAGGGTTAGTCTTCGTCTGTAAAGGCCAAACGAGGTGCTCCTTCTGGGAAACAGGTGTAAAGGGCTTTGAGAAGACGGGTAAACCTTGTGGTTCTTCCGAGATCGGTTTGAGTACAGGCGATTTCGATCCTTTGGGAGGCGATGGTTTTGCAGTAAAGGGATTCGCAGAGACATCTTTGTCTGGTACAACCCCTGAATCTTTAAGGGAGAGCGCCCGACGGCTTGCCTCGAGGGTAGGCACAACGGAAACCTGTTTAGGTTCATCGACAAATGGTTTGAACTAGAAACAGTACGAGAAATCGTCGATTAGAAAGTGGAGATATGCATGAGTGAGGTCGGGATAACCTAACCAGAAATGCAGGAGAACTTACCTTGAGTGAGGGAGTAGGGTTCTCCTTGCGCGGTATATTTTCGTCAACAAACGGCTTGAAGGCTATCAAAAGAAACTGTCAAAACCTGCTCCGAAGTTATCATTTTAATGACTTGCCTGGACCTGGGGGTTTTGCATTTTCGCTCTGTGGTGAGGTGCGAGAAGCTTCCGACTTGGATTCGGGGACAAATCTACGTCCACCAATGGGCTCGATTTTTCGCACAGGGGCGTGCTTACTACCTGGCATGGTACGTTTGACTGTTTTGTCCGGAGAGTTGTACATGCCAAAGACGTCTGCCAAGGCTTCCTTCGTGTTGATTGTGACAGTGGGTTCACTAACATTCACGACATTGCCACTCTTTCGCTTGCCTCCCACAGCAGTAACGCCCATGTTCTGGGTGCTTCTTGAGCCGTCGTCGTTGAAGTTCACCTTCACAGAACCAGACGAGGAATCGCGCAGCTCCGAAGCAGGCGGCGGACCCCACTTCTTGCCTAGAAGACCCATTGAGCGGGCACGCACTTCCTGCGCCGAATATTCAACACCAGAAGGTGTGAACAACAACGAGAGGTTGAAACGAAGCTTCTCCGGCCGTCTCCCTGGCGCCGGAGGAGCAAGCATAGGTGCATAACGACCGTGAGCAGGGCTAGTGTTATCTGTAGAGCTTGATGGAACAGCAGATGATGATTTCGAGGTCGAGGAGGAAGTCGCGGGTGCTGGTTCGTGGTTCTTGAATGGATTCCGTCGGAGAGCGTCTACTTCAGAATTTCCACTCGATCGAAAAGAAGTCGACTGGTGTTTTGAAGATGGGCGGGACTGGAAGTCTCGGTATCTTTTCTTGAGTCGTTCGATAGGCCGTGCGCTGCGGGTTATTCCAGTTCGAAATATCCTGTCGGCGTCTGTACGTCTGAGTCGGACAGTCAGTTTTCTACGATGACTGACCAAGTTTTGCAGCGCACCGTCCTTCCTTTTCAAGTGCCAGAGCGTATTCCTCCCACAATAATCCATAGACACACCCGATCTCCTTCTTCACTAAATACGCGTATATGAGAGTGGGTTTCTCGACCATTTTCGCATATGTGCACCAAAGCTTCAGATATCTCAGATCACCGCTATACCGCGCATCGTCCTTGAATTTTCTAGTAGCCTCCTCGAGTAGCTGGATGAATCCCGAGCCAGGATTATTCTCGGGGAAGGTACGTGATGTCCATTTGATGAAATCGTCATACGCGGCGAGGGGATCCTCGTCTTCCTCAAGAGCCTCTTTGATGCTTGCGCGATATTCAGCGCGTTCCTGTTCAAGTTGAGATGTACGCAGGGTGGGCATCGGATGTTCGCTGTCGGTTGTGCACAGGGAATGTTCCTCAGGTCAAGTTGGTCTTTCTTTACAGTCACGCGACGCGTTCAGTCACGTGGAAAGTTCATTTGTAGTACATCCAGGTCAAATCCAGGTGAACAACTTCTCCAGAATGAGTCCATGCACATTGAGTCCTGTTTGCTGAGGCCAAGTAAATATGTCAAGTGACACTCAATGGACCGACAGCAAAGAGAAAGCAAAGCGAGGTAGATCCCCCGACGACACAGGCCGGCAGTGCAGTGGCAGGGTCACCGCGCCCACGGAGTTGCAAGCAGAGCTCGCGAGGGACAAGGGCGGCAAAATTTTGATAACCAAAAAATGAGGGCAGTGCCCTCATAATAGTGGTTAAACTATTAAGAACAGATACTACACTTGATCTAAGCCAAAAGGCCAGAGTGGTAAGGATTCAGAGTGTCCAGCGTGGGTATATATATGTTTGGTGACGTGTGCACAGACCATGGCGGAATGGTCGTGACGTTATCGAAAATATTTGTCCTAAGCCACACACGCTCAGCTTGTTCTGTGGATTCATGAGGTCACAATCCTGTATCCAAAGCAGTTTATGCCAACAGAGTATCGTAGTTACAGTACTAAAAGACCCTGGATGTGCCTTCCTCGGCCTTGGGCATGTCACATACAACAGAGACTGGCACGATCACTCTCGACCTCACAACAACAACAGCATGATGAGGGGGAAAAAGTGAAAGAATGGTGCGGCAGGTTCATGTTCATGCGTGACCCACACCACCCATCGGTGGCGGAGCTGGACCGGCCTCATACGCGTGGGGAGGCCCGCTGGGGCCTCCTGGTGGCATCATCATAGGATACGGAACGGCATGTTGTACTACAAAGTGGCTTCAGTCACCAGAGCTAATTGAGCTGAAATCAAGACAAACGTTGTGGGCTCTGGTGGTAGTATGGGTGTGCATGCATGGGGGTGGGGGTCGGTGGCATGGAAGGACGGGGACCTGCACCATTTGGCGGAGGAGGGTACGTGCCAGGGGGCGGTGGCATGTATTGTGGCGCTAAAGAAAACAGTCAACCATAAGCCCGTAATCTACGGCACAACGCAAGCAAAACGCACGTGGCATTTGTGGCATTGGCGACGCAGCGTACATAGCTGGCCGATGGATTGGTTATCGCTCAGCAGTAGCTCGACAACTACTCACGTTGTGCGTTTGGTGGTATGGCGGGGGGGTAAGGCATTGGCTGCATGAAAGGTGCCGATACGAAACCAGGTGGTGGGGGAGCCATGCCAGGCATGATGGGCTGAGAGCAGAGGTCGGTTCCCGTAATGGGGTCAATAATTATAATTTCTTACCTGTCCATGGTAGTAAGGAACGTAAATAAAACGTTGTTCGCCCTCTTCGTATGGATGATGGGTGACAGGTGGAGGACCGGGTGGTGCCATGTGAGCAGGTTGCTGAGGTGGTTGATGAGGCAGGGGAGGGAACATGTTCGCGTATCGTTTGCCACTATACGGCCACATCGCGGCTAAAACCAAATAAGAGTAATGTACAGCGACGCATGAAGTGTGTCATACTGATATTGCTAGCTTCAGCAACTTTGTTGTGTTTGAAAGGATTAAAGTCATCCTTGACGTGGACTGTAGCCTTCTTGACGACTTTCGTGCCAAAGAAGGGATTAGGAGTAGGAGGGGTCTACAACCACATTAAGCGACATGCGATCCTTAAGCCGGTAACCTTACCGATTCAACCGGCTTGACATGTGGTGATGCCGAGGCAGAGGCAGAGGCAGTGCTGGGAATAGGTGAAGTAGGACCCTATATAGAGCAAATAAAACACTTTAATGTCAGTATTACCAGGTAGAGATAGACAGTGCGTCTGTTATTACAGGGGTGAAGGCATTTGCTTTTGGATTCGGCCGGAAGGATGACGCATTTGCATTTAGCCGGTTTGTCGAGGTGGGTGAGGTCGGCACAGTAGTAGTTGACGAGCTTCCATTTGTTTGTGGGCTTGGTGACTTTGTTTTGTTCCCTTTGAAAGGGGGTATGGGTTGGATGTACATGCTGATCGTTGGTTTGCCGTTTAGCTTGCCAGGCTCCAATGGTTTGGCAGCTACTTTGGAAGTGGACGTTGATAAAGTCGGTGCGGGTGGCTTTGCTGAGGCAGCAGCAACCGAGATAGGTTTCCGCGCCCCATCAGGTGCAACCTTGGCAGCGACAGGTATTTGAGGTACACGCGAAGCACTCGGAGATGGGTTGAGTGTTCCTACAGCACCAATGGTTCGAGCTGTCGTTGAGGCTGCGTCTTGAGTGGCTTTTTCACGAATCTGCCGCTGCTTTTCTTCGTCCTTGGCCAGAATTGGTACCAGATCGTCAGGAATGGGTTTGTTAAGCTACGCAATGCCGTGTGAATCATGATCGAAGAGAAGATACCGATGAATCACCGACCTTGAATGTCTGGGAGAACTTGAGTAGCTCAGCTTTGCGCTTGTCCATTTCACTTTTGACTAGGGCTTGCTTCTTCTGGGTCAAGCGCTGCCTCTCATTCGTCACGAAGTCACGGAACGCTGGAAGAGGATCCGCTGGCGGCTATAAAGACCCCATAGTGATCAATGAGAAGACTGACCCGGTGCTCGATGCTCTAGGGATACACATAGCTACATACCTTGTTCACCGACGACGTCGATGGCACTGGAGAGGTCGATTTCGCAGTCGGAGGCACCTCTTTCGGAGGCACCATTGTTCCGTCAGGGCCATTGACGGAAACCTTGGGGATGTCGGCTTTCGGCGGTGGGCCATTGATGGCTGAAGCTCCAGCAGAATTAGGTTGCTGCTGCAGTTGTTGTTGCTTGCGTGCACCAGGAGGAATATATGCATTTGAACCACGAACAACCGCACCATATCTATGTTGCGCCGTAAGGACATGCGAGTAAAACGAAGATAGAAGGTGTACTTGTCTTCCTCGTTTACGCCACTGTCATCGAGATTCAGATTTCTCTCCTCTGCTATATGCGGATTGTTGGGAGTACTCTGCCAGATTTGTGAGTATGTCCTTTAACATACAGCAAAGCACCCTCGCGTAGGAAGACATACCCCCAAGATCTCACTAGCAATGCGCTGTGCCTTTCGTTCCCTCTCTTTGTAGTCTGCCGCGGACCTATCAAGTCTGGTCGTGTAAACCTCCTCATCGAACGACGTCGTCACACCAAACATCTGTTCGTTGGCGGCGAATTGGTCCCACGAGGTGTTATTGACTGCCCCGGGTCCGAATGTGATTTCATCTCCGACCCCGTCGTGGTGGGCTGCAGGTGCACCAGATGACGCCGGTGAGTCTGAGGGTTGCCACGCCTGCAAGTCGCGCTCTCGTGAAACCTTTCCCTTGCTGATATCGGTATCCGTCCGAAATGCTATCACGGAAAATTGCTGCATCAGTACCGAAATCAAGGATATAACAAGGAGAAGACGCAAGACGCAAAGCGATTCAATTTCGGCCAAATGCTGCCGGGTGAATTTGCGTTCGAGGACTTACTGTCACCATTGGGCACTTTAACGTCGGCTGGCCCGGACTGCCAAGTGTCGATATTGACGGAGGCGATGAAGAAAGTGTCTTTGAGAGGAGTGCCCGGTTTCGAGATCTCCTTGACATCTTTCAGAGTCACACCAGTCGTGTCGCCCTCAGGACTAGTGGACGAAATGACACCCTCGTAACGCTGACCAGCTTTTGTCGACAAGGTGACAGTTGTACCCTAGTGTGAGACGGAAGATGTAGGCTCGTGACATGGAACGCAATCGGATATGTAAGACGCACAGTCAGACCAGCTAGAGTCTGGAGGACGCGATCTTGAGGGGCATCCTGAGAACGAGTGCCGTTGGCGTGAACAGATAATGGGGGGAAGCCCCCCTGAGGAGGAGCGGGAGGGCCATTGGGAAGGCGGGATGTGGTATTCGCTGGAGAGAACGTGGGGGAAGCTCTTGCCCCTGACCATGCTGGACGACTACATCGGGAAAAGGGAGGAAGTAAGGATGATAACCGAGGATGTATGTGGCGACGATGGGGTGTAGACATACCGGGCAGTGGGGTCTGCCATACCCTTCCTGGGCTGCTTTGAACGGGAAGTGGTTGCCATTGTGAAGATATATGAAGTGAAGAAAAATCAAGGAAAGAAGATATGAGGAAAAAAGAGCAAAAGACAGCAGAAATGACGAGAGATAGTAAGCAGGACGCGACTAAAGACCGCTTGGAGAAGGATCAAGGCTTGCAAGAAATGGACTTGCGGATTTCGCCTGGAAGGGAAGAAAAAAACAAGCCCTTGCAAGCTGGCGAGGAGAAGATGAAGGGAAACAATTTTATGTTTCGTGCGGGCGGTTGACTGAAGAGTCAAGTCGAAGAGTCGCTCACTAACGAAGGTCTCGAAGCCCAATACAACTACAAGCCAACCCGCGGGAACACGACACCGCTTCTACCAAAGGACCCCAAAAGACCACTCCCCCTCTCCCAGTTCAAAGCCGCCCCCAACGAGCACGACGACGGCGAACACATGCGCATAGATCCACCAGCAGCTCCCCCCGTCGAGTCCGAATCACCCAGTTCACTCGCCCTCTCCTCGTTTCTGGACAACGCCACGCCACCCCGGAGTTTGAATGCGGTCACAGGGGTCCTAGCGCGTGTCGTTGCTTCCATTGCCACAATACGTTCTGACTACCACTGTCTCCCGAGGATCCCTATGAACATCGGTGTCTCTGCCCACGCACCCAGTGTGAGCTCTCTGGGTTTCATGCAAGCCGAGAAACAGTAACGTCCCGTTGCAAATCTTTAACGAGGCAATTGACGGCCGACACGCTATCCTCGCGTCTCAGCTCTGCCCTCAAACACCATCGGATAACCGTCTGAGATCGGTACTAGTAATCGCAGTCGTAGGATGTGATTTGGGTGGTATAACTGCACATCGTCACCTTGCAAGTCGCGGATTCCTAATCTGTTTCAACGTCCAGTCAGATCCCAACTGGGTTGTCTACAAGAGCCTAGACTACTCGGCAGCAACCTATTCCGGTGAAAAGGTGCTTTGGACCAGACCGGTATGTAGGGAAGCTTCCTCGCAGATAACAGTCTCGGCCACGACCGGTTCGTGGCGAGCTACGGGACCTTTGTCTACAGCGGATTTCGTTGCATATATCCGACTTGTTATGCTCCTCCAAATGTTCTCAATAGGGTACTGCAGACCATGATGTCTAGTGCCTCCATGCATTATATCATGTCAATCATTGTGACTCCTTCATGTGCACAGACAGAATCTATCATGTGGATTTATTCTCCAATGAGCTCTATAGGAGTTCTTCAATTGAGGCACTATGTGGGTGAACTCATGGGTGTCCAAGGCCATAACCATGCCTACTGTATACCCACTACTGTATCCATATCCACCATGTGGGTATGGGTTTGATGGGCAACAAGTTGGATTTGGTGTCATCAAGGCCATTGAGAAATTTGGATTTGTGGCTGGTACTCCAAAAGCAAAGATCATTATTCACAATTGCCAAGTCTGGGACTGCTAATGGAATCCAAGTTGGAGGCAATAAGTACTACCTATGTTTTCAGCACACACTTTACATCATATTGGCACCATTTAGTTACTGCCAGGTATGACTGGAACACTCCTCGCCTACGAACGCCACATAAGAGTCAGTATGGGGAAAGCTTGATCCGTGCGTCACGCCAAGTCGGTCACGTTTGGCATTGTTGACCTTCGGCAAAAGTCGGGACGAGCCATCTCACGGTGCGCCCTTCATTTTTCGTTCTCCTTCGCGTACTATACACGACGGCACTGCCATCCAAAGTACGTCGAAAAGAAGATACATTTATCATGCTCTCCCACTCAAACGAGGACAAGACGTAAACATGCCATAAAAGCCTATTACTACGCCGACAATAAACAATGGTGCATCTGCGATGATGGTTACATGCGCCCGAAGGGATTGCTGGTATGAAAACAGCTGTAATGTTTCCGCGGACCTTACCGACTGCCCCGTGCGTAGCACCCCCAGTGCCATTCGAACATCGGTCCTCAGGCTCAAAGTTGCGCCAAACGACGAATCGCTCGTCCCCATTGTTGTCTGGCGGCATTGCGCAAATGTGGTCACAGGCGTCCTAGCGCTCGTTGTTGCTTCCATTGCGGTTGGAGCACTACGGTCAATGGGCCATTGCGACGGACAACGAAGCACTACCTATGATGCACTCTCCAACCTAACGAGTCTCAAACCGGTAGTTGCAACATACTCGTCTTTCTCGAGAATCCCTACGCCGAGATTATATCGACTCGACTCATGGGCCCGCTGGAAGTTGCTACTCTGGTGACATCAGTATTCTAGGCACCGTGTGGAGAGCCTCCCAGGGTTTGATGCAAGCACGAGAAAGAACGGTATTGCTCGCTAAAAGGAACGTCCGCCTGGAAACCGTTACAAGGCAAATGACAACAGCACGGCCGACACGCCATCCTCCCGCTCCAGTTCTGACCTGAAATACCACCAGGTACCGCTGAGATCGATACTAGTACCGTCGGTAGTATGGGATTTGGGTGGCACAACTGCACTGTACGGTCACCTCTCAATGAGTCCCGGGTTCATCGTTTGTTTCAGTACGCAGTCAGATCCAATGGCCAACTGGGGTAATCAACAAGCACCTAGAACAATATATTCCAGTGAAACCGAACTCTGGAAAGTACCGGACTGGTGTATGGCTTATCCAAGGGAGTTTCCTCGCAGGGACCGGGATCAGTATGTGGCGAGCTGCGTGACCTTCGTTCACAGGAACCCATGTATGATATGCTTCACTCCGAATGTTCTCAATGGGGTCCTGGTGACGAGGGGTATAGTCCTTCCATGCATCATAAACGATAATCTACAATTCTACCTTTCAAGTTGCGTTCTTTTGTTAACAGAGTGGCGACGTGATCCGGGAGCGGAGAGAACAGGAACGAGAACAGGCATTTGATTTGCCACGTTAACATTGCGATCTGCGTCGCGTTTCAGTACACGCAGCCAAGATCAAGTTCGTGTCACGTACGATGACATGCTCTCCCGAGTTAGAGACTTTAAAGGTTTGGTAGAGCCTCGGCATTCTTCCCCCGCTCCCCCGCTACTATGTCCTATCCAACAGTACGCCTGCGCGATGTTGCCCCTCGACCACGATACATGACTTCCTGGGACAGAGTGAAGCACACCAAAATCCATCTGTTCACTCAAATGGCTGCCGAGATGGTATTACATTTTTATGGTAGCCCCTCTCAGATGCAACTGACGACTTGGCTGCGTAAAGCTTGGTGCATTCATATATGCTTACGCGGGTTAGTTCATCGTCTCCTTCGTTCCGAGGAGCGTGTCGTCCCTACTAACAATTCATTATGCCACAGGAGTCGGATCCACAGCTACTTTCGTTGTCGGAAATCTCACATCTCAACCAATCGGCTGTTAGTCTACGTCTCAATAGTGTATGATGTTGGTTCTGACCTTGACGTCTAGCTCTGTTTACCGTTGGCGTTGCTTATTCCATCGGGATCATGCTTGCAATCATGATCTGTACGGCGACCTCTGGTGGTCACCTCAATCCTTGTGTCACCGTTTCATTTGTCGTACTCCGAGGTTTTCCTGTGCGAAAGGCTGCCATGTACGTTCTTCTCGCGCAGTTTTGTGCACTTATGCAGTGAATTAGTTAATGCTAACACCGAACATAGGTACATATTAGCACAGATATTTGGCGCTTATTTGGCATGCCTTTGCATATATGTGCAGTGGAAAGACCTGATCGAGGTGTGTTCTTTCTTGATCGGCCCCAGAGAGAAGACTCAGCCTTGTTAAGATCGCGGAAGGTGTTCTCGTTGAAAAAGGCCTCTATGACACATTGATGTTTACTCCTAATGGTCCGGGAGGTATATTTGCGTTCTATGTATTACCCGGGGCGAACTTAAACCGAGTTTTTCTCAACGAGTTTATGACTGTGAGCATTTCGCGCTCTTTCCCCAGCAGTCAGTTTGACATTGTATGCAAAGGATCTTGTGATTGGCCTTTCCATAAGCGCATGTCTTGATCCAACCAACCACATGGTACCGCCAGCAGCGGCACCTTGGGTCGTTGGATTCACATAGTAGGATTCCTTTGCAATCTGTTCACCAGCTTATTGTCTGACCCACACCACAAGTGGCGTCGCCATATGGGGATACTCTCCAACTGCAGGTAAGTGCCTTCTTCACGATTGAATCCCACTACAATGTTGATCATCACTACCATTGCTTCCAGTTGTTACAAATACAGCACGTGATGTCGGCGGGCGTATGATGGCAATGACAATCTGGGGTCCCCAAGCTACAGGTGGCCTATACGCTGCGATAGCCGCACTCACGAACATCCCAGTCACAGTCCTCGCGTTCTTTGTATATGATACTTTCCTCGGCTCTTCCTCCCGAAGTACGTACTTCGATTTCTCAGACTTCGATTTCTCAGTTAGAGGTGCAAGCAAGAAACTGACGTAAATCCGCGTGTGTGTTCGATAGCCCTAACCCCACAACATATTGCGTTCCTCAGAGCACAGAAGATGTACCACGAAGATAACGGTCTTGTCCCATCAGGCCATCTCTCAGCGCTCGAATCACACAATGGATCGTTCGACGAGAAGCCCAGTATCAATGCCGAGGTGGAGGCGGAGGTCGACGCCAGGAATGTCTAGTTGTCAGCTTGAAATCTGATAACTCGCACAAGGAAACGTTGCTACTCATTGGAAAGGGTAACGGGTATAACATGCAAACGACCCTAGTACGAGCACATCAGCAAACCAACCCTTGTATTGGCAGACATCCACAGACCTGGATAGTTCCCAGAGGAAGGTACCTAGTAGTACAGATCTGTACAGAGAAATAGGGGAAATCTACTCAACATTTTCACTATTAATATGGTTTAAAAAATTTTTGAGACAATCTTTATATGAAATTAGGCTTCTAGGCAAAGTTTGGGAAGCATAGATATAAATGTGGTGATTTTCATGGAAAAGTGTGGGAAAGTGCTGGTTTGCTGATGCAGCATGAATTCTATTGTTTCTTATTTACAACATGTTTTTTCCTTCAAGTTGTTCCAGGGCATGTGTCAATATTCCGTTGTGTTATCAGTTGACAGGAAAGTTCAATGACCGGACAACCTTACAACTTTGACAGTTTAGTCTGCTGTCTATTGGGCCTGCAGACTTGAACAACTCTAACGTTCAATTACATTGTAGATGATTCCAGGAGCTCGAAGATAGATCTAGGTAGACTCCGAGTCACAGTTCCTCAGTGTTACTTCCGGGATACAGCAGTAGCACTAGTAGTGCCTTCAATGCCCCTCAACTGCCGTCAGCACTGAGGTCGATAGCTGATCAGCGATTGTTTTGGGATACTGCGAAGCGTAGTCTGAACTGTGTATGGGGTACACAACGAAACCTCGAATTTTGGCTCGCCGTGAGATAATCGACTGTTCACTGGCACGGGTGACGCCACGGGTCGGCCAGTTGACACCGTGCCCGTACCCACCAACATCGGTACTACCCACGCAGGGTATTAGTGTCTATGTATATACACCGCGACCCGTCCCACCCGCGATGTTTGAAAAGAACCACGGGTAACCGGTTAACTGGTAACCACCATATTAAATGTCATTCAACAAGTCTACTTAGACATAAGAATACAATATATAACTACTATTAACTAGTCAGTTGGTATACGTAGGCCATTTCACACCAGATCCAAGTGGGTCCTATGGGGCGAGCTGCTTCGCGGTCACTCGTCGTGATTCTGTGTTCTGTCCCTTCTCTCCTTCCACTTCTTCGCTATCTCGCAGTTCTTTTCCTTCCTTTTGTTAGTAGTATTACGCGCCATTTTCGTCTTATTTGGTTTCTTATCCTTTGAGCTATCCATCGAGGTACATTGCTGCCTGAGCTTATGTATCACTATAGCGTAGATGCGGCAAAATAACAACACAACAACAACAGTAATTGCTGCAAACTCTAGTACTCAAGTCCCGGGCTAGGACTTCGACTGTCGCAAATTTTACCCCAGAGCCTCGAAAAGTTGTGGTGCGACGGCTTGCCACCACTTTTCGTAGTCTGTTACGCGCTCCCTTACCAGGTCACAGGGGTCCTACTACGAGAGTCACCTCGTAAGTTGCGGGTTCATCATTTATTTGAACTTGAATGTGCACTCATCCCATTTTTTCCCTCAGCAAGTGCCTAAGCTGAATGGGTAGTCCGGTGACTAGACGGTCTGGTCACCTGTACACTAGTCACCAATCTGGTCACCTATCTGGTCACCAGACTAGACCACGGGGTCCAGTGCTTCCATGCATTCCTACCCCAATCATCAAAAGAACCCCACGGGGTAACACAAGACTACACATTACCCCTCGTGGCATCCCTCGGAGTCCCTCGATCAGGTAGATGTGCATCGGATGGCTCTATTAACAGACTGATGGCCATGATTTCGGAGTGGAGAGACTCAACAGGAACAGGCACAGGCATCTGATTTGTCACATTACAAGCATTGCGATTCGATATTCAACGCAATCAGGAACAAGTTCATGTCACGCATGATGACATGCTCTACTGAGTTAGACTTTAATAAAGCTTTGGTGTGGGAGAACCTCGGATTCTTCCCTCATCCTCTCTGCTGCTATGTCCTATCCAACAGTGCGCCTACGCGATATCGCCCCTCGACCAAGATACATGACTTCTTGGGAGAGGGTCAAGCACACCAAAGTCCATTTATTTACTGAAATGGTAGCCGAAATGGTATTACATTTATATGATACCTCCTCTCAGATGCAACTGACGACTTGGCTGCTTACAGCTTGGTGTATTCTTATATGTTTACGCGGGTTGGCCCACCGTCTTCTTTGCTCCGAGGAGCGTGTCGTCCCTACTAACAATTCATTATACCACAGGAGTCGGATCCACGGCTGCTTTCGTTGTCGGAAATCTCACATCTCAACCAATCGGCTGTCAGTCTATGTCTTGACAGTATATGATGTTGGTTCTGACCTTGACGTCTAGCTCTGTTTACCATTGGCATTGCTTATTCCATCGGAATTGTGCTTGCAATCACGATCTGTACGGCGGCCTCTGGTGGTCATTTCAATCCCGGTGTCACCATTTCATTCGTCGTACTCCGAGGTTTTCCTGTGCGCAAAGCTGCCATGTACGTTTTTTTTCGCATGGTCTTCTGCACCTAACGCCGCGCATCAGGTAATGCTAACATCGAACATAGGTACATATTAGCACAGATATTTGGCGCTTATTTGGCGTGCCTTTTCACATATGTGCAGTGGAAAGACCTGATTGATGTATGTTCTTCCTCGATCGGCCCCGGAGAGAAGAAGACTCAAGCCTCCTTAAGGTCGCAGAAGGTGTTCTCGTTGAAAGAGGCCTCTATGACACGTTGATGTTCACTCCAAATGGTCCGGGAGGCATATTTGCGCTTTATGTATTACCTGGGACGAACTTACACCGAGTTCTCCTTAACGAGTTTATGGGTGTAAGCATTTCTTTCTTTTATTGGCAGTTAGTTTGATATTATATGCAAAGGATCTTGTGATTGGGCTTGCCATAAGCGCATGCCTTGATCCAACCAACCACATGATACCACCAGCAGCGGCACCTTGGATTATTGGATTCACATAGTACGAATGCTTTGCAATCTGTTTATTAGCTTACTGTCTGACTCATACCACAAGTGGCATGGTCATATGGGGATATTCTGCAACTGCACGTACGTGTCTTCTCCATGATTGAACCCACTTGTTGATCATCACGACCACTGCTTCTAGTTGCTGCAAATACAGCACGTGACCTCGGCGCACGTATGATGGCGATGACAATTTGGGGTCGCCAGGCTGCAGGTGGCCCATACGCTGCGATAACTGCACTCACGAACATCCCAGCCACGTTCCTCGCGTTCCTTTTTTATGATACTTTCCTCGGCTCTTCCTCCCGCAGTACGTACTCTAAGTTCTTACTAGAGGTTCAAGCAAGAAGCTGAGGTGAACTCGCGCCTGTTCGGTAGCACTAACCCCACAGCAGGTTGAGTTCCTCAGTGCACACAAAATGTACTACGAAGATAACGGTCTAGTCCCGTCAGGCTATCTCTCAGCACTTGAGCCTCACAAAGAAACGACCTCTTCGAGATCATTCGATGAGGAGCCCGTTAACAACACGATGATGGAGGTCGTTGCCAGAAACGTCTAGTCGTCAGCTTCAAAGATGCTAGTTGATGGAAATCAGATAGCTCGCACAGAGAGATGTTCTCATTGGAAGGGGTGGTATGACATATGAACGACCTTCCACGGACCATGTTGATTTCACGATCTACTATGTACAGTACTTTCTTTCTTGTTCTAGGGCGTGTAACGAAACCGGATCGTCGAAGGTCTGTTGTGTTATCGGTTAGAAATTGGAAAGCTCAGAGGCCAACCAACTTTACAACTTTGGCAGTTCAACCTCATTGTGCTCCCTTTTCTTTCCTCCTACACTAATAAAATCGCAGCTGTCAACTGGATTAGGCCTTTAGTACTTAAGTTGTAAGTAGATCTGGTCCGGGGTAGCAACATCCATAAAAGCTGACTGCCATTTCTCTCGAATGTTCTGCCACGGATGCACTAGTACGAATCTCCGGGTGCAATTAATTAAGTGATATTTTCGCGGACCCTACCAACTTGGACTGCTTCCACTCAAGGACCCCAAATACCACTCCATCCCTCGCCCTCAGATCTCAGAGTTAAACGAACACGACGACGGGAACACATGGTCCATCACCCGGATCGCTCGTCCTGATTGTCGTCCGGCGACATTGTGCCACCCCAGAGATTAAACGTGGTCACAGGGGCTCTAGCACTCGTTGTTGCTTCCATTGCCACTGGAGCCCTATGCTCATTGTGACGCGTTCACAAAAAGAAACCCTACCCATAATTTACTCTCCAATCTGACGAGTCTCGAACTGGCGGTTTCAGCACAATCATTTTTCCTATGGGGTTATATCGACTCGACCCGTGCGCGTGAACCCGCAGCAAGCTGCCACTCTAGTGACATCAGTATGTACTAGTATCTCTACCCACGAAACCCACGCACCCAGTGTGAGTTCAGCCTAGGGGTATTACTCACTAAAAGTAACGTCCGCCTGGAAACCCTCAACAAGGCATATGGCGAAAGCACGACCGACACATTATCCTCGTGTTCCAGCTCTGCCCTGAAACACCACGGGATACCCGTCTGAGATCGGTACTAGTACTCGTAGCCGGTAGTATTGGATTTGGGTGGCATAACTGCATACGGTCGGTGAGTCCAGGTTCATCGTTTGTTTCAGCGCGCAATCGGATCCCAAGGTAGTCAACAAGCATTTAGTGTGCTTGGCAACAATCTATTCCAGTGAAACCATGCTCTGGAAAGTAGTATGGCCTATCCAAGGAAGCTTCCTCGTAGGTAACGGTCCCGGCCAGGACCGGTGTGGCGAGCTGCGTGACCTTCGTCTACAGGATATCAGCGGATTCCGTTGGTATCTCCGACTTTACTCCTCCGAATTTTCTGAATAGGGGACTGGTGACCAGGGGTATGGTGCTTCCATGCCATATCATGTCGATCCTATTCGTGCACACACGTGCCAGACTAATTCGGACAATCAACAATTCTACCCTTTGGGATCCATCAGGCCAATTTTTCCTTAGAAGAGCTACACAGGGTACATAGGAAAACACGTTTCTTCTCATCGTGACATCATCGGAGTTTTTCGTTCGGGCAGATTTGCATCGTCTGATTCGGGTTACCCTGTTAACAGAGATCTTGGAGCAGAGATGACGGGGAGAGGAACGGGCATTTGATTTGCTACGCTGCGAACATTGCGATTCGCATCGTGTTTCAGTACATGGAGCCAGGGTCACGTAAGTACGATGACATGTTCTCCTGAGTTGGAGCTCGGAGACTTGAACCTCAGCATTCTTCCCTCATTTTCTCCGCTGTTATGTCCTATCCAACAGTTCGCCCGCGTGATGTTGCCCCCCGACCACGATAGAATCCATCTGCTCACAAAGATAATAAGAAGGGTAGCATGTTGGTATTAGTAACTACTAAGGGTTGCTAAACGCGCTCTCCACTGCGAACAACACCAAGAAAACAGTCGTACAGACACAATAGATACAGGTAAAACATGAATAATCGTGTGTTTGCATTCCAAGTCGATGTTTGAGAAGCGTAAGTGAGCATGTAAATAACACCGGTCCGTTGAACGTCCGAAACAAGTTGCGATCATGACCGACGGATCATTGGGGCGGGTAGCAGGCCCATCAAACCAAAGACGAGGGCATATAATCCAGAGGCTGCATTCGGAATCGGTGGATGTTTGGAAGTAGAGTACAGTAGAAATTACCTCCGATGATGCCCTTCAAGTATCCTAGACTTGACCATTTTCCGAGCGTGATGGAAAGCAGCGACCAGCCGGCGACGATGGCGGCGGTGAGAGTTGGAATTACGCGTGAAAGGACGCCAGACTGCCTCCATGAATGGTACTTTGAAAGAGTAAGGATATAACAAAGGCTTGCGGCTGTGAAAACTCACATCGGGCTCAACCCCTCGGCGCCAGTGCACGAGTAAAACATAGAGAAACAGGAGGACTACAAGCCCGCCGAGACATGATGCAAGGATTGCGACAGTTCTACTTCCGGTCAGCCGGGGCAGGACTGTATGAGTAGGTGCCCTACCTCGACCAGTCACCTGAGCTAGCGTTGGTTGTGGATAGCAAGCCGAAGAGGATCCGATGAGTATTGAGAAGAAATGTGACGGCGGCGCCGGGGATGATAAACTTGAGCTGACGGAGAGTGTGCCTGGAGAGTGCGCGCAGACGTGGACTGGCCATGATCACGGTGATGGAGAGTGAGTACTTGCGTGTTGATGAGCTGGCCGCCAGCTGAGACCGTAACCACACTGGTCACGCGGTATTCGCTTGCGAATTGACCGCTTATGCTCGCTGTCGGTATAGCAGAGCGTTTGGTAGTGACCCAGGTAACATGTACTGACTGCGAGCCTACCCGTTTGTCCACAACTTTCCGGTCTTCAAGAACTGAGCGAGCCGGACTCTCTTCAAAGTGGCGTAGAGGTTGAGGCGATGACTCAATCACTGCCATATCCAGCAAAGCAGAAAAAAAGTCCCAAGTTGCTCCATCGTTGCAGCAGGACGAGGAGACTCGATGGCTCGGGGAAAACCAGCTAAAACCCTAGTGGTCAAGGTTCCGCGACATGGGGCTCAACGTATAGGTCTCAAATTTAGCCTGTCGGTCGAAAATCTCGTCCGGAAAGAATACGCTGGCAAGTCTGCGAAGCAACGGCCCCGCGTACGCTACCAACATAACAATGATCCACCCGGAGGCGCTTTGGCACAGTCAATCGTCAGTCTGTCCCCCCGACGTAACGCATGCTACTAATCGGCGTGATTTTTGACTATAGGAAGCTGCCTCGGAATGGAATTCGCTGTTGGCCAGTGCTCGCGCACAAAGGGGTCCACAATGGGACATGGGGACCCAGCAGTCAGTAGAACCACTCCAGTTCTGCCATACACAAGTATCTGATGTTTGATAGATTCCAAGTTGACTTTGGCTCAGCTCTCTACTACGACCCTACCCCACTCCTCGAGGTGCTGAAACTACAACGTCCTCCAGAGGAGGACCACATTCAAACTCCCGCACGTCCGGGTTCGATGCAGCCTCCGGACTTCCGCCACGAGTCCCCTCGTATCGCTCGAAATCCTTCTGCTTCTGCAGTTCAACCCAATTATGCCTACGGATCTCCGCGTCACCCACAGCATCAGCAGGCAACATTCAATACAATCCCTCCGGGTCATTTCTATGGTGACCCTCGCACAGCTGGTGGAATGGGCAGTATGTCTCCAGACATTCGGAGACGCACCGGGAGGGTTGGACCGGATGAGGGATTCATCACACTGCATGGCCCCTAGGAGTCCCAACAGATACAATGTATTATTGCAGTTCCACGTATAAAATGGCTGCAAGCCTACTTCTGGGAACCAAGTAAAGCATTTCAAGATTACACAACCTTGCAAAGCACTATTTCTTCCAGTATATTCTTCTCATTCATCGTGCCCGCATCAAAAGTATCAACGACACCATCATGGTTTTGCAGTTACAGAAATCCGTGGCCTTAATTTCCTAGCGCGCTGGGACTCCTCGCTATCTGTTGGCCGTGACCGCAGGCGCTTTCCTAGAATCAAAATATCAGTCTTTCGCGGTGACTGTTCCTCTCCTCTTTCTTGGACGACTTCTTCCTCTCGTGTTGACCCTTCTTCAGGTTCATCGGGTTCATCGGGCTCTCCTGAACCTTCGCGCCCAACTACCTCAACTCCAGTCCCTTGCCCGCTCGTTGGTTCAGTAGGAGGTGACCTCTTGGCCTCCTCTGCCGCCAAAGCCAGCTCCGCCTCCGACGGTGGGCGGCACTTGGCACTGCGAGGTTCCTTCAGGGCATCTGCCACCGTCATAGTTAAAAGCCGATGACCTGGACAGTCAGGCGTACAACGACGATGCTTCTTTGCCGAAAGGGCGTGGCGCGGTAGAGAAGCCTGCTTGCGTGGCCACAGAAAGGATTGAGACTCATTTCGACACGGAAGCGGGTTGCACGTATGAATACAGAGTTCGAAGTCGGTAGAGTTAAAACTCAGAAGGTTATTGCTTGTCTGCGGCACAGGACTCGCACGCATGGATGAGTCGGCGGGAGTTTGTTGTGAAGAAGAGAACACCTAGCTTCCCGTGTGGGCAACCGAGAAAAAACGTGTAGGGAAATGTTGTCCACTTACGTGTTGTTGCCCATCCTGGGCCCCGTTACTTTCCCCCGGTGGCCTCCTGATGGACTTGTTCGCCACTATGAGACAGGTACACCGAGAAATCAGACGGCCAAGTAGCACTTACACGAAATGGGATTTTCAATACGATCATCTCGCTACGTTTGTTGGTGGTGTTTGCATCTGGGTGTGGCTACAGGCATGTGAGACAACCTTTAAGCTACAGGTGGATAGCTATTACCGTCGGAGATTGTGTTGAGTTCGACGGTCCCAGTGCAGCTTGGTTTTGCCCAGAGTCAAGGGAGGTGAGTTGTTCGGGTGATAATTGAGCTCGGAGAAGTGCGACCATAGCCTCAAGATCGTGAACTCGTTTTACAGACTCTTGACAAGCAGTACGTTGGTGTTCCACCGCTGCCTGGCAAACAAAGATATAGGTATCGCAGTATGCCTCAGAAAATATAGAGAACAAACTGTCTGATCCGCAAGTGCACTGGTCAGCCTTTGGATCTCCTTCCTCTCCGTGTCCAGAAGAGCGCTGCTCTCTTCTGCTGCCTTAACCTGTGCGCTGAGCTCCGTCTCCCGTACTTCTAGTTCAGATGCACGGACCCGCGCTGACTGAGCGTCCCGTTTCCAGTCGTTTCCGTATTTCTGCCACTGCTGCAGCAGCTGCTTAAGCCGAGTTATCTCCTGATTCGCCAGGTCAAGCTTTTCGAGAGTGTCCCCGAGCTCCGTCTTAGAGGGATTAGCTTGTGTCGGGTTATCGTCAGGCGTACGCTCTGGGGAAAGTTTATTGTCGATATCCGCCTTCGTGGAGGCAAGGGCCGCTCGAAGTTGTTCGCTCTGAGCCTCCAACGATCGTTGAACGCGTTGTAGTTCCTCCTGAAAGACTCGTTCAGTATGAGGTACATCAGACAGTCGATAAGAGAGTCCCAGACTGCACCTCAGCTGCTTCATGTTTCCTCCGGGATTCCTCCAACTCCTCTTCCTTTACCTGAAGTTCAGCAACCAGGGCATGGCATCTCTCGCGAAGATCCTCTGCCACCGGCGATCCCTGATCTCCCTCTGGTTCGAGCATTCCGTTATCAACCTCCACGGTTTCCTCGCCTTGCCCTCCCGCATCAAGGTTCTGTTCAACTTCTCCTTCCGAGTCTCCCCAATCCGAAGGGTGAACGTCTAGCCGTGCACGAAATTTCGCAAAGGATGCCATGAGGGCGTCGCACCCCACCGCCAACGTCTTTCGTTCGTCAGCCCATTTCGCGGCGGACTGTGTGAGTTGATGCCGCAAGTCAGCCACTACGTGCTCGAGTTCGAGGTTCTTCTGTAAGAGGTCGTTGAGATGGGGTCTCAGCCTAGTCGGCGGTGCCATGGTCTGCGATTCTGCGATTGCGAGTACTGAGGAAAATAAACCTAAAACGGTTAGAACCCTGCGGGTTACCTCTGGCGAGTCCACCCTCC
>JBBPQZ010000124.1:0-25113 GCA_038092795.1 Boletus rubissimus
TGAGCCCCTGTGTATGAATGGGTGTCATATGCCGCATCATGTGTTCGTTCAAATCGTCATGCATGGGGTAAGTGATGAGCACCCCTCTGGCCTCGAGTGATAAACCTGACGAAGTTCGTCGTCGCCGCCATACTTTTCTAAATCACATTAATCTCTACAATGTCAGAAAACACGTTCAAGTCGTTTGCTGTACTCGGAGCTGGTACACTCGGTTTGCCTTTGGCTCAGGTTCGTAATCTATAGAAACTGGTCAGTCCTTCACTCTAACCTTAGGTTCAGTCACTGGTAGAGAACGGAGCCTCAGTCGTCGTATTCACCCGCCCCTCTGCCAAACATAGGAACTTCCCCTCGGGCGCTACTCGTGCGACTGTCGATTTCACGGACTTGCTAGCACTTACCGAACAATTTCGCTTGCACAACTGCGAGGTAGTCATTTCAGCAATTAACCATGATTACCTTGATGTGCAGGCACGCACTCTTGAGGCCGCGAAGAACGCAAGTGTGAAACTGTATGTTCCGTCTGAATATGGAATCCCGTCCGAGGGGCAAGACGGTATCTTGGGTCAAAAGAGCGGGTTCGTTGGTACGTGATCTTAATCTATGCTTGAATGATATGCTCAGTGCATCTTAGATCAAGTCAAGGCAGCTGGGATACCGTATGTACGACTTTACGTATGAACATTTTCTTTGCCGTGTTTAACGAGTCGGCTGAGCGTCCATACCAGGCGGGACTCCTCATGGATTTTATCCCATTTTTCTTGGGGACTGACTCGAACATGAATGAAGTGATCTTGACTGGAGAAGGTGAAAAACCTGCATCGTGGACTTCGCTTACCGACGTGGCAGGTACTTATGCTCCCTGTGGGTGAGGATCAAAATTCTCAGAACTTTGTAGGTTATTTGGCCTATGTGCTCACGCATCTTCCTCCACGAGAGTTGAACAATCGCACCCTTCGCATTGAGGGTCAGCGTCTCAGCTTCCTCCAAATCGCTGAGCGTTATGGAGACTCAGTCAAAATCGTGCGCAGGGGGCAATTTCCGGACGAGATCGACAATCCTCGGCTCAGAGAGTACTTGCAAGCGAAGGTAGAGGCGGGGGCGGGCACTGTGACATACGACATCAAGATAAACAGGGATGAGTATAAACTTGACAACGACCTTTGGCCGTCGGACCACCGCTGGCTCACTGTGTGCCAAACTCTTGGTTTGTAGGACAAGATTGGTTGCGGTCGAAGTATGCAATGAAGTTCATCGTTTCAAGTTGGGAAGGGCAGGAGTCGTTGGCTTATGGAAATGCATCGAATTGTGTTAACACGTATTTCTTGATTTCGATCTTTAGGTATATGCATCCAACGTTCGACCCGCTACGGTTTGCATTGTCATTAGTTCGTACGAAGAAGCATTGTTACGACTGACCAGCAGTGGCAGTTCATTTCAAGGGGGTAGACATTGTGCGAATCGACACCCAGATCTAAGTATTGCCGGGCAAGTTAGTGGAGAAATTGATCATTCACAAAAAAACACACCAATGAACAACGCATGCTCCTTGCATTATTGACGAGGAACATGAAAGGCTACTATTAGTAGAGGGCGTGAATTCGGAGCTTGTCCTGTCTCGCACAATATCGTAGGGTTAGTCTCGATCGGGGACAAGCAGCACTGACGCTCAACCTCAAAGTTAACTGGGCTCAAATTACAAAGCTATTAGGATACGTGCTTGGTTACACAGGAGGGTATACCAATATTCGATCAAGATCGACGGTGCGACGATGTAAGAAGATGCTGCGAGATCCGAGAAAACAAGTCTATTTCTTTTGAATCGCGTTCACCAGCCTAACCACAACTGATAAGCAGGGTGGAGTCGAGGACAGGAATCACTCACCAATCGAGACCTTCTTCTAAACCTTCACCCTTCGTCGCACAACTGCCGCGCACACTCCACTGTCTCGCGGTCTCCGCACCCGCAAGTCCCAATTGTTCGCTGATTTTTTCCGGCGTCAGCGCGCCATCTACGTCCTGCTTGTTGCAGAACACGAGGAGAGGTACACCACTCAGTTCGTCTTCCGAGAGCATGGTCAACAACTCGCTTCGTGAGGTTCCGAGGCGAGAATGGTCAGATGAATCTATAACGTAAATGATTGCAGATGTGTTGGGAAAGTAACACCTCCAATACGGTCTACATGGGGTCAACTCGTGTACCGTATTTAGAGGCAGAATATGTTCTCACCGGATGCTTGACTGTCCTCCAAGATCCCATACTTGGAACTTTATATTTTTGTACTAGTGCAAGTCAGAACAAGTAACTATACTTAGGAGCTTTAACGCACCTCCACGGTCTCGACATTAAACCCAATTGCTTCGAGTCCACATGCATCAGCTACCCTAACCAGCCAAACTACCAGGTACTCACTGGGTATTGTCGAGACTACTTCACCAATCTTACTTGGAGTTATAAGAGAGCCCAGTTTTGGAGTCCAAGAACTCATACCTGCAACCTGTACAGTATCGTGGTCTACGCGCACATGTAAGACATAGGAGGTTGTCGATCGATACCAGCTCATTCAGCATACCTTCCCCGCCGAATCGAGACCAAGCATTAATATACGGACATCCTGGTCCTTGCTCCATCGTACCAGTGATGCGAACGAGTTAAGCAACGAAGAGAAAGTGAGACCCATGGAGGAGAAAATAGTGAAGAGCAGACCGTACAATATGTAAATTGGATGGAGTTTTCACACCCGAGCGTGAGACAGATGTGGCACTGAGTCTCCGGCGGGAGTCTCTACTACCTCCTACATTTGCTTGCTAACTTACTTTGTAGATCTTGTCCTCTCTGGTGGGTGTTGCACCGTTACCCAACCTTATGTGCTCATTCCGCACATACACGCGTCAGCAATAGCTAATGTCCGAGGAAAGTATCAAGAGAGTTACTAAAAGACACCGAAAGCCCGAACGAGAGGGAAAAGAATTAAAGGCAAAGAAAGGCGGAAAGTCGGGAACAGCAAAAAACAGTTATGACCTCTGCGATGGTCACCAACGCTTAGACCCTTCTATCGCAAAACTTGAGTTGATGAAAGACTTCACATTGACTCGGAGCACTGAAGATCAACTGTCCAGGACATCACCCGACACGTCGTCAAACACGCTTAGCAAAATGAAGGTATCAAGGAAGCGGAAACGGATTGATCGGCTGGACGAACCTGTTAATTTTGAGACAGATGCTGCTAGACTCGAGCCTCAAAGAAATAAAAACCGCGGCGAGTTCCCAGAGGAAGATTGGGTGGTAAGTGATGTAGAGAATATGATAGAAGGATCCTAAACCCCAAGGACCTAGCATCATCTTCCCTACCCAGATCCCGCCATCGACGAGTCACTCTCCGAGCAATCTCGCAGAGGTAGGTGCCAATCCTACCTAGGATTAATGGTATCATCAAGTTCGCATTAGCCTTGTCGTATGCATATGGACGATGTCGAGGAATCGAAGATTGGAAATTCAACAAAGCTAAACAGAACTGGCTTCTACGCAACGTCTGGTCAGAGCAGGCTGTAAGCTCAAAGGTTATCGCTACCGTTCAATGTCACGTTCAGAGTTATGCAGGTACCCGAGAATTATATTCCACTCGTGATCAAATACCTGGTTGGCATCAGGGGTGGCGCTAGAGAGGCTAGTACGCGGGAATTCATCGTTATTGATGACTCTGAATTCGATTACAGAAACTGATTGAGGAATGCACTTCAAAAATGTCAACCTCCGAGGAGCAAGGCGGTCAGCCATCCGACGATAGTACCAAGGTCGGGACTACGATCAATCAGCAACCAAACACATCACGAGCCCAATCCATCCTCCATGCACTCCATAAGAGCAGCTAAAGTATGATTTTGACTGATCTCGTGGCATAGTATTGAGAACTCTAAGACGATGTACCAGGTACAGGGAAGTTATTGATTGGTGGGTCAAGCGGAAACAGGGACTTGGATAGATGCCGCCACTTCAAAACTGCCAACAGTTGCACGGACCCGGTGTTTGGCAAAAGAACCTGCTGCCATTTTGACTGCTCCCCTAAATACTTCATCTTCCACCTTATGCTCACCGTCAACCGTTCCTAATAAAGCTTCTAAGTCCTTACGGACAGCATCGACGGCCGCGACATCAACCACAGTCAGCTGACCATTCCGCAAGGTCTGTGGAACACCCGCAGTATTGATCTGGCTCTCTGTCCAAATAGGTTTCACATCATCCTTGCCAACACCAACGTTAGCGCGTCCACCAAGTTTCGCCCAGTCACTTGTGCGGTTGATGTTCAACTCTGTGAAAACGGTGTTGATGGCACGAACAAGACCGTCGATTTGCTCGGCGGTGTGGCGAGGCGTGACAGTGATTCTCAAACGCTCCTCGCCGACAGCGACGGTAGGATAGTTGATAGCCTGAACGTAGATGCGGTGTTCGTGCAACAGTTTATCACTTGCCAGCTTAGCAAGCCCTGCATCTCCCACGAGAACTGGTACGATGTGGGATGGTCCCGGGATGACAGGAATATCCAATTCAGCGAAGCGCTCCTTGACCTTGCGAACATTGACTTGCTTCAAAGCGCGGTCGCCAATATGAAGTTTCTGGTACATGATCGATGCGCGAGAGCCGGCGACGCTGGCTGGCGGAAGTGAGGTGGTGAAAATAAATCCTGGGGCGTAGGAACGGATCATGTCGATGAAATCGCGTGAGCCGGCGACGTATCCTCCAACAGAGCCATAAGCTTTGCCCAAAGTACCTACAAAGGAGATCAGAGGACCCAAAGCACAAATATTAATGTTTGGCTTACCAGTAATGATGTCAACACGGTCCATAGCGCTACCCCTAATGGCCTCCGGACTCTGGCCGGCCATTTGATGCGCTTCGAAATCGAGATGTTCAGCAACTCCCGCACCGCGAGGACCGTACAATCCCACGGCATGAACTTCATCCAAAAATGTCAAACCGCCATACTTCTTCGCCAAATCACAGATTTCATTGATAGGTCCGATGCTGCCGCACATAGAATAGACGCTTTCAAACGCGATGATTTTTGGGGTCCCACGAGGCCACATCCTTAGTTTGCTTTCCAGGTCCTCCAAGTCGTTGTGCTTGAAAATAACCTTTTTCGCACCAGAATGACGGATACCTTGAATCATGGAGGCGTGATTGGATGCGTCGGAGAAGTACACCAAGCCCGGTAGCTTTGATCCGAGGGTAGAAAGGGTAGCGTCGTTGGCCACATAGCATGAAGAAAAGACAAGGGCCGCTGGCTTCTTGTGCAGTGACGCTAGCTCCTTTTCTAGAGCGAGGTGCATAGCACTATTTCCAGCAATGTTTCGCGTTCCTCCGGCGCCGGCGCCGTACTTGTCCAGAGTTCGGCTATGCATGAGAATTGATGAGAGTAGGATCGGGTATGGTGGTTTCTACATACTGCATAGTTTCGAGGACAACTGGGTTGTTTCCCATGCCGAGATAATCGTTAGCACACCACACCTCAACTTCGTCCTTGAGATTCGCAGTGTGGGCAACTGGGAATTTATTCGCAAGCCTATTGATGTTATTGAAGTAACGATAAGACTGGTCCTTGTGCTTCTTCTCGAGCTCTGCTGCAAAAAGCTGATCGTAGTGGAAGGTAATTTCGTTGGGATTTTGCACGCCAACGGCTTGTACTGGAGCGGCAGGCTTATGAAAGGGACAGCCACCTGTTGCTACATCACCGGCAGCCGGAGTGGCTTTCGGGGCTGAAGCGGTTTCTGCCTTCGCAGCAGCTGCGAGGTCCTCGGCCATGCGAGCGGCTGCTCGAGCAGCGGAAGCATGGGGGCATTTGGCGATATCAGCGTCGGTGATATCCGAGCCGGGAAATATGCCCTTGCGGTGATGAATTTGTTGTACGTCTGCCTGAGCCGCGACACTGGCATATCCAGCAACCATCTGGGTGGAACTCATCTGTAGAGCGGGACCCATGACAGGACATTTCGTAGCTGACTCGGTAAGCTGGGAAAGGGTAGGGAAGCGGGAGGACGCAAGGCTAGAGAGGGAACTGAGTGTCTGCATCCGCGTCCTGCCGAGGAACGGACACGTTTTCTTAAACCGCGAGACGGTCGCAAGCTTTTCCATGGCGATAAACGAGATGGAGGCTGTCTGTACCGAAATGCTTGAATCCAAGGCCCTCGGTACAAAATCAGATACTTACAGTTCGCGGTTTTCTATGCAGCGATATCGATGGGAGGCTGGTAAAGGAATTGAGAGGAACAATATTTGTTATAAGGGTTGAAATAGATAAACTCCGATTGGCTGATGGTCACGTGGTTTCCGAATGCACACGTTGCAATTCGGTTGCTTTCCATCACTGCGCAGGGAATATGATGGTCTCACTCATCTGGTTACCTCATTTTGAGACCAGTTTAAACCCATTTGGCCTTGCCGCCGCAGGCTAGAACAATTTTGTCGATACCGTGTGTCGACCTCGGACAGTATCGGAACCCTTTTTCACTATGTATACATAGTTCCCACCACCCACGGACGTGGAGGATTTATCGCTTATACACAACGAGGTGGGATCAATATTTAAGACCGGTCTAAATGTTGTACGAAACGGAAAAGCTGTAGTGTAATTAGAATCTACCTATCCCCGTAACGGCCTGAAGCTATGTCTGGATGGGCTGTGTGCTCTGAGAAGAGGCCGCCCGATGAATCCCTCATTCCTGGAATCAATATACCCCATTCGGGAATATCATTCGATTTCCCTTCCAGCGGGGGATTCATGCTGGTATGTATCAACTGTAGGATGAAATCCAAACAGCTGTTCGGTGGCCGTAGGAATCTGATACATACATCCGAGTCGGGCGGCGACTTCTCACCACGGCATTTCTGCCGCGGCTCGCGCGTGGATGCAGGAAATCTGCCAACCAGTGAGTCAGTGATCATGTCATCATTGAATCAGCAGTTTGGAGGCAATGTGCATGATGTGGCCTTCAATGATAACATGTAACACTAACGTTACACCGACGTCCGTGGTAAGTATACATAAATAACTATCACTTTAGTATAGGTTACCCTATCGTTTGTATGATTCCCCTTGTTCAACCACTGAGAGTCTTTATGGATACAACTTTATTGTTCTCAACGCCACTTGCGCATTTTGTAAATTAGACACTATTCAGTTCGCATCTGATCGGTGGTTTCACTTTCAAAGGGGCCTGTGACACGAGAGCTTTTGCAACGATGGATTCGCGCTCAATTGGCTCACGCTTTCTCATAAATGTGACCCACACATCCAAGGAAGTGCTGTATTACTAGCCCGCAGTGACAGGAGTAGGTAGTACCGTATCGGGGATTAGTCATGCAGGTTTACCATGCCTGGTGTATTGCGCAAGGCAGCCGGCAATTGCGCAGGTTGCGAGTCAAAGCAACCCGAGTACTAGAATAGTGTATCCACTTTACTGATATTCCAGCACTTGGACTCGATCGTCATCTCTTAAAACCTCTCCATATCTCACTATCCTCATCATTGTTTATCATCCAGGACAGCTCTATGGCCAGTTCGAGCTCATCCCTACATCTGCCTATCGCTCCAGCTCGTGATATACCTGTCACCTTCTCGGCGAGCCTCACAAGCTGGTGCGTTCGTTTTTGTCCTGGTGATTCGTTCGATCTGACATGCGGGTATTGCCTAGGTGGACCGCCGGAGAGAAACAAGGTGCCGCAGCGGAAGAGCGGCTTTTGAGGTACGGGGACCGTCCTGGGTATACTTCCTTGAAATCAACCCAGTCTATTTTTCTCGTTCAGGCGGTTACCTTTCTTCTTACCAGAAAGGATGCCTACCACTGCGGTTGGAGGTAGCCCGGTGATTGCCCGCAGCGAACGAATAGAGTTGGCGTCTCCGAAGCATTATCTCAATTCTCTTTCAATCACGGCTACGAATCCATCCTCGACAGCCCCTCCACCTGCTGTTGTCCTGCACGGCTATGGTGCTGGTCTTGGGTTCTTCTTCCGGAACTTCCCTACGTTAGCTACGTGGGCTGGTAGTCGCGGTACTAATGTCCATGCCCTGGATTGGCTTGGTATGGGCCGTTCTGCCCGCGTTCCGTTCCGCATCAAGGCAAAACGAGACGACATCCCTGGTCGTGTACGAGAAGCTGAATCGTTCTTCGTTGATTCTCTCGAGGAGTGGCGCGCCAAGATGGGCGTAGAAAAAATGACCCTCATTGGGCATTCTCTCGGTGCATATTTCAGTGTTGCATATGCACTCCGCTACCCCACGCGAGTCCATAAACTCATCTTGCTCTCCCCCGCTGGCGTACCCCATAATCCCGACAATCTAACGATGCCTTCAAGAGAGTTGACCGATACTGGTGATGCTGGCAGCTCGGCCAGTGCCCCAGCGGAACCTGCTTCTGCTTCTGAAATTCGGCATATCCGTGACCAGCAGAGAGCAATCAAGAAGGAAGAGAGTCGATCTCGGAGACTGCTCACATATCTGTGGGAGGAAGGGTGGAGTCCGTTTCAGGTTGTACGTTCAGCACTGTTCTGGGGACCCATGCTCGTGGGCAAGGTCCGTTTGCTCTCTACATTTAACTGTTTAAGGGGTCTTCTGGCTTACGGATCTGTACAGTATTCAAGTCGTCGATTTACCGGTTTGACGGAAGACGAAACCCGTGACATGCACGATTACATTCTTAACATAACCCTTGCCAAAGGTTCAGGGGAGTATTGCATATGTAAGGCTTACCCGGTTCTATGTGTACTACGATCTCACGGACTCTAGCTCACATTCTCGCACCATATGCTTACGCACGCATGCCCTTGGTTGATCGGGTACCTGCATTGAAGATACCCATTACTTTTGTTTGTCCGTGTGCTATCTCCCATCCATGTCAGCCATTGCAACTCACTGATTTTTAGATGGCGAACACGATTGGATGGATCCTGTAGGAGGACTCCAAGCTTTACAGAATCTCCGCCTAGCAGGTAACGAGAATGGGCGTATGCTTGTTATTCCTAATGCTGGGCATCATGGTAAGAATACCGCACAACATATTGTTCTGGGTCTAATATATGTGTATCTTGTTACATCAGTATACCTCGACAACCCAGCTGCCACGAACGATTTACTCGTCGAGGAGCTTAATCTTGCTGATCAACAGCAATGATACCATTAAGGAACCTATATTACTCTGACATAGGACACATCATGGCGACCTCATTAGATTAATAGCCCATCCCTGACGATAGATCGCATGTAATTCAACAGGTCCCATTGGTTCAAGCTCTTTCTAGTCACACATATCCCCGATATTTAAAACATCGTGCGAGTCCTGCATACTAGTAGGTCATGTGTCGAATGCAATAGGAGCAGAAACATCTGCTGTCCTGCACCATAGCGTGAGTGCTGCGTGATCATGTCTTCTTATAAATACGACAAACATCAGCCCCGTGGAAAGACGGGTCCATCTAGAAGCACACAGAACTGGAAGACTCATCGATTAATTAAAGTGCACCGCGTGCACATGAGTGGAACATAGCAGAATCGACTTGGTTTCACATTCGTGAACTAAGACGGTGGGCAGAGTCAACACTTAGTACAAAGTAGTTAGACTCTCTGCGGCGTATACCAGTACCAGCCCACTTTTTAACTGAGAGAGGACGTGGATTATACGGGTTACAACTTAGCGAAGTATGGAAACGTCATGTACAATCTACGCATCCGAAGGCACTGCTTCTTGGCATCGGAGCCCCGCCATAGGGATAATTCATCGCGGACTACTGATGCGTCAAGAGTACCAAACCCTCGGGAGGCTGTCCGGGAAACACTCTAGCTGATCACCACTGAATATCAATGAATCCGAGTTTGTACCGGGACATCTAAGAGTTTGCGGATTTCTCCACCGTGACAGGCCTGACTGCCGTTTCTGTTCGAATGGTCATTCCGTGCGGCACCTGGATGTGAGAGTATGCCACCTTGCCATATGATTCCATCATAAACAAAGAGTTTGCCTTGCGTTCGCCACCACTGAATGGCAGGTCTAAATGGTAAATCGATCGTAGTCATTACGAGAGGTGGCAGAGAATCATGCTGGCACGACAGACTTGCATACTCAGGGATAAGTGGTCGAGTACGAAATGAATTCGATCACAACCACATGCCCGTCTACCCCCCTGGCGTACCCGAGAGGCGTTCTGGGTAACGAGCCTTGATCCTGACAGCCAGGTCTTCCTCATATATCTGATCGAGCCCAAGCTGATTTCCCAGGGTAAGCCACCTTCGATAGGTCAGTGTGAGAAGCATCCTGTTCAATCGTATAACACTTACCCAGGTCTAGTGTTATGCTTCCTTCCAAAAATTTCAACCTTGCGTCCTCCAGGGCACATGCGTTCAATGAGACCATATACTTCATCTGGTTTGCGACTCGTTTCGCGCACCTCACTCACAATCACGTCCGTGTCAAGACCCCGATTAACCCAGCTGGGAAACTTCAAGTTACCGGCTTCGTCAACATGAGTTTTGACACCAACGAGCATGTGTTCTTTTGTGTGATTCAGCCAGTGGCCAGTTCGACCTGTGCGGATAACGCGTTGTAACTGCATTGTTCAGTGTCTGAATGTAACATTGCACTCGGAAGGATCACCTGATTGGTTTTCACCCAGACAACTTCATCTACGCGTGTATAGCCCCAGACACGGAGGCATTCACGACCCACTTCCATGGCACGTCCGGTGACCCACAAAAACAAAAGACCTTCGTCTTGAAGAGCAGGAATGGGCATAGCCCGCATCTCGTCGTCGGTCATTGTTCCGTAAGGCAACTTCGTCAGGGCGACACATCATCGTACTATTCGGGTTAATGTTGCGTTAATGACTTACACTCATGTGAATATCCCATGGGGGGTCCGCCATGATGACGTGGAATTTTCCAAGTACCGAATAATCAAACCGCCGAAGGTCGCAGTTGATCCATTGGGGAGGCAACTATCCGAAGGCACGGTGACGAAAGCGTACGGTCCCGGTGAAAGTATGCGCATACCGTTTGCATATCTTTACCATCAGGTCCCATTCCAATCTCTAGCTTGAATGGATTGCGCGTTCTCTGCACCTCCCTCCATCCTACATCACTAGTCATAACCTGGCCATCTTTTTCGTCCCAGTCGACTTCGAAGTGTAAGTATCGACACGGTGCCTTCTCTTTTCCCCTGCCTCCCGCACCGAGACCCGAAGGCAGAGAAACTCGTGTAGCGTTTCCAGAAGGGAATGGTGGAATCGACGGTGATTGGGCATATGTGGGCTCTGAGTAACAGGTATTGAGATAGGAGCAATGGCCAAGAGATGGATCAGTGTGTGGCCGAATCAGCGGCTTGAAGTGTACACGATCACAGATGAGGGAAGTGGACTGAGAGGAACCACCTCCTGAGCTTTCTCGACGTGCCTTGACACACTCCTCTTTCGTGATGTAAGAGCAAACGGGATTGAAGCACCCATGAGACGCGCAGAACTGTGGATGAAAGTTTCTTTTCCATAGCCCTGCATCACTGGAATTCGACCACATACCCGTTCGGCCAAAAGGCGTCCCTTGGCAGTAGCCCTTTGGAGAATAGCATAGACTTCTCTCAGCTCTCTGCCCAAGTTTGCAAGGGGGGTTGCAGAAGGAGGAGGAGAATGGCTGATACTCCTCGAAGAACGCTCGTCGGGGTCGTCGCCAATTGCGGAATCAGCTTCCTCGTCGACAGGTGACCGCTTGCGCTTGCGAGGGTTCACCGTGTCCGTTATGGTATTCCCAAGGTGAACATCAGTAATAGTTAGGACACCGTTATCGCGAGATAATGACAATCTTCCATGTTCCCAGCGACTGGAAAGATTCTCCAAGACGGTCTCAAGACGGTGTAGATCTGTCAAACGTAGGGGATGTGACGAGCATGATGTGGCTTTGGAGGCAATCAAGGAAAGAAGAAGGTCCATGGAGCTGACCGGGGTCGATATCTTTCCGGATGTGAATACATCGCGGACAGCTGAACATACCGTGACAGTGAACTCGTCGTCGGCCATGAACTTGTAAAGGCAAACGCATGAGTCTATGCAGTACAAATAAGGAAATTTCGCTCAACCAGTGTGTCCAGGCAAATACAAAAGTCTGTTCGCCTCGAAGCTGGATCTGCAAGTATAATTGGCGACAGAGGGTAGCACAAACAGACAACGCCCTCGCCTTTTACTAGGGCGTTCCGTGGGCTGCCCTCGCTCGAATGTCGCATTGCCAATTTTTCAATTCTCAGCTTGATCTGAGATAACCAACTATAAGTTGGACTTGCTTTCCTTTTATTAATGATTTTGCTTTTTGCTTTCTTTAAAAAATACCATAATACCTCCCCCCCTGGTGCATGAAATAAAACTTTCCTGTCGTTGCGCAACACAGTTGCTTGCTGTAGTCCATTTGAGCGTGCCGCGACTTTCCTTTTTCGGCAGCCATCTAAACGCTGTAGTGAATCCCGACCGAGTCCTGAAGGTGGTCATGTCAGACCCGACTGCATTTGCAGGGCTGTGGTCTTCCCTTCCAACTTCGCTGACCCCATGGATGTGAGTACTGTGATTTTTTATACCTGTATCTCAATTTTTTTTGCCAGTTTCGACGTGATACAGTCGATGGGCTACTCCCAGATGACTCCGGTGCAGGCAGCCACGATCCCCCTCTTCATGCAGCACAAGGACGTCGTCGTGGAGGCTGTCACAGGTTCGGGGAAGACTCTGGCATTTGTCATCCCAGTACTAGAGCGATTGGTGAGACGAGCATCTACGCTCAGGACGAACGAGATCGGTGCACTGGTTATAAGTCCAACGAGGTGACCGACGTCATCCGTTCGTAGAGAGTAATCTGACATGGTTCACATCTAGAGAGCTAGCGACTCAGATACATTCTGTATTCTCTCTATTCCTCTCTGCGCAACCGAGGCCGCCCCGTCTAGACGAGTCCGCGTCTGCCGACACACCGAAACCAACATATCCTCCACCGCTACTCCTCGTCTCCTCCGACGAGTCATCCCCTGCTCAAGACATCCAGCGATTCGTAGACGCCGGCGCAGATATTGTGATAGGCACGCCTGGCCGAGTGGAGGAATTTCTAATAGGGAGAGGGAAAACGGTCGTGAGCGTGAAGGAACTGGAAGTGCTTGTCCTTGATGAAGCAGACAGGTAGGATCCATGGATGGCTTGTTTGATCTGTCCCATTCAAACTTGCCTCGATCCCGAAGGCTCCTTGATTTAGGCTTCCAGAACACATTGACTCGCATTATGACGCACTTGCCGAAGCAGAGGCGGACGGGACTTTTCAGTGCAACCATGACCGATGCTGATGCCTTGTCGGAGCTTGTACGAGTGGGACTACGCAATCCTGCTCGCGTAGTCGTCAAAGTCCAATCCAAAAAATCCAAGAAGCGGATCTCGGACGGAAAGCCAGGAAAAGGCGAAGTCATTGAGGAGAGGCGGATACCTGCAGGGTGTGTTGATCATTTTATACCTTGTATTTCATGTCTCAAACTTGGCTGACTTTCTGTAGACTTCAGAATTTTTACATCAATTGCTGGTCTTCCGAAAAGCTGGTACAACTTGTACGAGTCATCGAGCACGAAGTTTCGTCGTATAGAGCATCCCATTTCATTGTCTACTTCGCCACCTGTGCATGTGTGGACTACTTTTACAGAGTGAGCCCCCATGCGCAGCCTTTATAAATGAGGTGAGGTGTCTGATAGACTGGCCAGGTTCTCCCAAAGTTTCTGCTCGCGAATTCAAAGCTCTTCTCCTTGCATGGTCACTTGCTTCCAGCTGCCCGAACACGTGCCCTTTCTGCCTTTTCATCCACTCTCTCATCTTCGAGCTCGCCGTCGATACTTCTCGCGACAGACGTTGCTGCAAGAGGGCTGGATATACCACACGTCGACGTCGTAGTCCAGTTTGACCCACCGACCGACCCCAAAGCGTTCTCACACCGCTGTGGAAGAACGGCTCGCGCAGGGAGGAGCGGACGAGCATATGCATTTCTCGTTGGCAGAGAAATCGAGTATATCGGTGCGTCGTACCGTTTGGAAAATTAACTGTCGTATTTGATGACGACCGTTACCCACAAAGATTTTCTTGCGGTACGCAAGATCCCAATACGAAAACACCCTGTCATTCAAGCTGGTGGAATCCTTCCGGCACAGGGCTCGAGTGAGCCTGAGCCCGATCATCCGGCTGTCACATCATTTCTATCTCAAATACGAGAGACCGTGATGACGGACCGCGCTCTACACGACAAGGTACTTGGTTCTATTTCCAGCTGTGTGTTCCGTGAGGTTCAAGGACGCGTCACAGGCAGCCAAAGGCTTCGTGTCTTTCGTGCGGGCGTATTCAAAGCATGAAGCCTCGTACATCTTTCGAATAAAGGATCTCGACCTAGTCGGTGTAGCGAAAAGCTTTGGGCTTCTCCGTCTGCCTCGCATGCCCGAGCTCAAGGACGTGGACAAAACGGGGTGGGAGGATGCGTCTCTGGATGTGAGCCCTTTGATTTTCGTTACTCCGGGTGACATCTGTGCGGGGTTTTTTTTTTGACTCGTACCATAGTGGAACGCCTACGCTTATGCCGACAAGGCACAAGAAGCTAAACGTCGAAAGTCACGGTCTGAACCAGAAGTCCAGAAAGAGACGACTGAAACTCGTGCCGCGAAGCGCAAGCGAAATACACCGTGGAGCCAGCAAGCAGCAAATAAAGAGCAAAAGGAGAAGCGGAAGCTGAAAAGGGATAGAAAGCGACAATGGCTCAAGTCTCAGGCGACCGCTAACCGTAATGCGACGACACCCGTCAGGTCTCAATCGGTAGAAAATAGCCGGGGCGATGAAGATGATTGGGATGAACTTGCGAAGGAAGAGCGGCTGGCCAAGAAAGTGCGGAAGGGAACAGCCACGCAACAAGTTTTTGATGCAGAGTTTGGGGACTTGTAGGTTGTATTACCCCTTGTTAATCTATTCCTCGCTCTCCCTCCGAGGTACAAAAATACACCGTATCGGGCGATCAAACTCTTGTGCATACAATACATGTGGGATAAGTATCAGTCGTTCTGTGCTAGCATGACAAATAAAGGTATGCTATCTTGGGGTCATGAACTCATCATGGATCCGTCCAACACCGAATCGGGAATTGACCTACGATCGCGGACGAAGCAACGGACGCATCTATCGTGCCTGGATAAGCGCTTTAAATGCAGTAGAACTGACACCGATGGCATACCATTTCAACAAAGATCGGAAGCAATGTTGGAATGTGTCTCAATTCAGGAGGTTGCGTCGCAGCCGCTGCTTTCTTCCTCGGCTTGTGAGGGGGTCGTTGGGGCGATAGCGATGGCAGATGAGGATCACCACCGGGACCTTGTTCCGGGTAAGAAGCCAGATGTGCTGTCGAACGTCTCCTAGGAAGGCTTACGGAAGAAGGTCCGGGAGGATGGGGCGGAAGTGGCTTATCGAGGTAAACGGGAAGCGGTGGAACTGGCGGAGCGTCTACCGTGGGATGCTTGCCCAACAGTTTCATCGACTTGGTGCTGCGGAGTGAGAGCGTCCTCGGCCTCGGAGCCACCGGCCGTGGTGGCAGCGACGATTGCGATCGCGATAATTTCGAAGTCTCCGGAGGTGTCGATTGAGCCACCACCTGAGCTGCCCTGGAGAGGGGTGGCTGTATCGTCGGCCCGGAACGGACCGGGGGGGCCTGGAGATTCTGCATCGGCTCGTCAGTCTCAACGCTGTCCGTCTCATACTCGCTGGTGTCCTCGTCACTTGTGCTGTCATCGTCACTATCTTCGTCGTCATCGTCGTCATCATCACTATCCTCCTCGTCCTCGTCGCTCTCTTCTGCGGCAAGCTCATCCACGTTCGCCCTTACCAAGTCACTAAAGTCGAACTCTCTGGCAAAACCGTTTATCAAAACCCGTGTTGCCTCGTCTTCTGCATCCACGTCCGTCCTCGCGCCTTTCTGGACACGTCTAAACCTGCTCCTGAGCTTTTCTTCATGGGCAATCTTGTTCAGGTAATGCCAGTGCATCACTTTGTCGACTTCTTCCATGATCCTCGCCCTCTCTTCACCTCCCGCAGGCAGTACCGTCTCGAGTGCAATCTTGTTGCCTTCTCCACCAAGGCCGGACGCACCGATGCCCTCACGAATCGCGGTGAGGAATCGCTCGATCCATTTCATGAGGTTGTCAAAGAGGCCTTGACCCTTGGAATGAACTTTGTGCACAAAAGAGTAAAAAGATTGCTCGTGCCGATTCACGAGATCGATGAAAGCTTGCACGGTAAGAGATGGGTCTGACTGTGAAACTAGAGAAGAGTAGAATGAGTAGGGAAGCACAACGGTATTAAAGCCGACTCACGGTCTTCTGTCTGTTCCACCGTGCGGATGAGGTCGCTTATAAAGTTCTGCATGTCCCCTAGCGATTCTGCGATGCTTGCTGCTCTATACACTTGACCGAGGGGCGTGTAAAAGATAGTGATAATGTCCTTGAGCAACTCTGCCGTGACGCCCTATGCAGCAGATGAGTGAACGACCAACGAGGTGTGATGCAACACCTCTTGCCTCGAAGATGAGCGCAATCAATTGTTCCCGATCCCTGAGTCTCGAGTATAGATTGATGAGGACCCTCAGATCTTCAAACAACCATGCTTCCTCGTCACTGGGTCCTTCTTCGCTATCGCTCTCTATTTTGCTCTTCCCCTGCTGTTGCCTCTCAACCATCCACGCGGTCCACTTCCTCCATGCCCTGTCCACCCGCTCTGCAAGCGACCTGGATAACACCGGTTCCTCACCTCCCATCAGAATGACCCTCAAAAGGTGGGTATGTTCAAGCTGGGCATGCATGCGATACATCTCCTGGACTTCACGAGGGGCGTAGACGAACAGGCGAACTTTCTCGCAAAGAACAGGAGAGTCTATCTTGGCAGATACATGGTCAATGTAAGTGTTCAAGGATCTGACTTCTTCGGTGAGGGAAGAGGTGAACATGCTACATGGCATTTACATGAGGGAGGTAGCAGTAGTAACCGAGAAACATACCGTTGAAGGAGACTACGGCCTCCAAAGGGTTGTGCAAGAAATATGTCAAGAGTACTTCGTATCATCGCCACTGGGTTGCTTATCTTGAGAGCTGCCTTGAGAAGGAAGTAAGGCATGAGCCCATGTATGCGTTTCAGACTGGCAAATGTCTCTGAGGAGTTGTCAGAAGCCACGAATGTCTGGAATATCGTTGACGCCAATCTGTAGGGAGTATGGGGGAGACAAGTAAGGTCGGAAGGGTGGTAGGAAGGGAAGGGAGACGGACGAAATCCTCGCCCACTCCAAGACGGCCTGGTAATTCTCTGGCAATTGTCTGATGTGTGGAGTGATCTTGATGATCCCAAACACATGGCTAAGACCATCTGACCAACAATAAATTAGCTTGAAAGAGAACGACCGTCAAGGGGGGATATCACCTCTCCCGACGATCTCGCCCTTGACAGTCCTGACGGCTTCTCTGAGCTGATCAACCCTCGCACCGATCTCGCGTGCAAATTCCTTCTTACCCTGTTCCCTAACGCGATCAGCCTCTTCCCTGCGTCGGGCATCTTCCTGTTCCTGCGGGGAAAGCCTGGTAGGTCCGCTGAAGAGGAATGAACGGAGGACGGGCGACGAGGAGAATGGAGGGGTTGCGAGCAAGGTATGGAGATAAGCACGGAGAGTTAGGCGGTTCTTCTCTCTAGAGAGACGGGGTGGTAGATGTTGACCATTCGAGTGGGTGGTATAGAAGTTGCCAGGGACGGATGGGTCCTGGGCCAGGGAGTCAAATGAGGGGTTTTCGAGAGAAAATGTAGGGTCAGATGGCGTAGCGGTGGTGGGAGAGATGGGGACATCGACCGCTGTGCGGTCCTTGGGGGGTGGGGATGGCACGATAGAGTCGGGGTGGGCTTTGCGGAGCTGGAACGTGTGAGAGCGTGTGTGGGGAGGGGAATAAAGGACGGACCTCGTCTGCAAGGGTCCTGAAATCACCGTAGCGGCGGGACACGCACACTTGTCTGTCACGAGATAGGGTTGTGTGGATGAGGAATTCCTGAGGGGGATTCGAATGGTATGAGAGACGAGCAGAGGGGGACATACCTCGTGTACACGAGCCCTGATGCGGCCCCTGTCTGTTACTGTGCGAACAGAGACGATGTTGACGTGAAAGAGGCTGGAATGTCGGTCGTGCTTTGCGAGACGCCTGTTGACAGCACGCTCGAGGGAGTGAAGGTCAGCCTGGGAGAGTCTGAGGACATCCTCTGGTTCGTCGAGCTTGATGGCGGAGGAGAAGAACATGGCAAGATTGCGCTCGACCTTGGCGATGAGTTTGCGGGGAGCGGGATCTTGTGAATCGGAGTCATCGAGGATGGATGGGGAGAGATTGCGTGCAAAGAAGCTGTCGACAAACGGCTGGAGCTTGTCCGAGTAAAAGTCGTTTGGGGCTGCGGCCAAAAAAGGGAAGGAGAGAACAAAGTGGCGGAAGATGTACTTGAGAAAGGGAAGATCGAGTCTGGGATGGCGTGAGTGTAGGGGTACGAAGGGGGGACCGAGGTAGGCGAGGGTGGAGGCATTGTCGGCGGGGGCGGAGGTGAGATCGTTGAGTTCAGTGCGAAGCTGGAGGAGGACGAGAGACTTTTTTAGGTAGTGAGCACGGAGCGGGGTGAGGTCTGAGGGCGGGGGCGGGTCGGGGAGGGTACGGGAGGGACGAGAGGGGCGGATGGACATGAAGGAGGAGGAGGAGGAAGAAAGCAGTGGTAGTAGATTACGTGAGACTAGCTATTGGGTGTATACACTTTATGGCCCTGGTAGGTCCTCCTGTTGGGCTCGTCGAGCAGCTTCTTGAGCTTCCCAGCGACCTCCTTGACACCCTGGCGACACTCTTCCATCCCACGCCAGGTGGCTGCGACACTCCAACACTCGGAGCAGGCCTTGGAAGCCTCGTTTACGGTGTCGAGTTCGAGCTCGCCGCGGTTGTGGAGGACGACGACGAGGTCGACGAGTCTGTTGAAGCCGGTCTGCCATGTTGCGATGCCCCCATCGGGGTTGGTGGAGGCGTCTGTGACGAGGTAGGAGGAGGCGAGACCGATGGCGCGTCGGAGGACCGCCTGGTCGATTGCGCCTGTGTCGCGGGTCATTTTGGCGAGAACGTTGAGGACAAACTGCGCATAGTCGGTTGGGTAGTTCTGACTCTAAGCGGGGTGTGAGTGTGAGTGTGGTACGACGAGACGAGACAGACATTCCTGCATGTGTATCTGGATGGGAGGGTACATGACAGCGTTTATAAGAAATGCGGATGGGTCCATGACGAGGTGGAGGATCGGAGGAGGTGGACTTGCCTTTGGATCTTTCGAGGTGGTCGTCGACGACTAACGACTTTCTTGCTGTCTCTCTCCCATGATCATGTCTCTTCTCGCCCTATTCTCGCCTCCTACCCCATTCCTTCCAGATGAATACACAGGCACGGAGTTCCGCTGGCGTTTCCTCGTCTTCAGGCCCGCTCGTATGTCTTTTTTTTTTTTTTTTTTTGGCCCTCCTGCCTTGTCTCAGTCTCATGTCTGCCCAGTCTTCGTCCCACAGGCCTGTCTCCTCCTCGGCGTGCTGCTCTATCTCGCCCTTGCACTCTACGGCAAGCATCGCAACCAGCGCACCGCCAACGCCCTTTATAGCGCCCTCCACCCCCTCCTCGCACGCAACTTCTCTGCACCCGCCTCCTCCTCGGGCCTCATCTCAGATGGCCCAACCGATTTTTTCGTCTTCTCCACAGGCAGGCGCGCCCTCGCCTCCCTCCACACCGTCCTGTCCCTCGTCCCCCGCCAGGACCCCCTCCATTTACTCTTCCAGTCCCTCTGGCAGTTCTACGACCTCCGCTATCACCCCCGCGACCACCTCTCCCTCGACTTCCTCCTCGATTCCGACACCGCCGCGGCACTCCCCGACTTTGTATGGGCCGTCGTCAACAAGTCCGAACTCACAACCATCAAGGACAATCGCTGGGACCTCGTCCGTCTTCTTTTCTTTGCCCTCCTTTCATCTCCTCACTCTTTATAGACATTCACTCGCACTACTGAACACCCCTCTCTCCCACCCGCCTTCTCTCTCATGTCAGAGTTCGCAGATGTTTCCGACGCTCTCTTCAAACTTCATCTCAGCCCTTCCACCACCCTCCCCACCCTCCTCGCATCGCCCCCCTTCCTCGCCCACCTCCGTTCCCTCTCTATAGCTGACCAGCCTCATGAGAGACCCCAATCAGCTACCTCCTACGCTGCACAAAAGCACACCACCAAGCGCGTCCTCCTCGACATCAACCTTCCTGATTCCCAACGCGCAAACGACATCCTTCCCCTCGTCGACGCCATCTTTGCTCTTGTCGATCTATTGGCAACCGGAAAAGTCGTCTTGCGCCCAGAGACAAGGTCAAAGATCAGAAAGGCGAGAGAAGACGTCGAAAAAGAAATCAAAGAGGAAGAGATCAAGGAAAAGAAGGAAGAGGTCTGTCCCCTCTCTTCACACCATTCTCCGCTCTCCTCACCCTTACTCTAGGTTGCCCAAGACAAGATGACCGCCAAACGCAAGGCCGAGCAAGATAGGGTCGCAAAGCTTAGCCCCGCCGAGCAGAAAAAGGTCCTTGTTCTCCTTTCTCACATCTCCTTCACCATCTCACATCCTAATCGTCAGCTGCTCGAGCGCACCCACAAACGCGCTATCAGAAAATCTCAGGGCAAGGTCGTCCGCAAGGCATAGCTCTCCCTTGCCATTCTTGCCCCTGTCTTCGGTGGTAGCCACAATCTTTGCTACATCCTAGTTTCAACATTTCAATCATAGAGTTGCACCAGTTAAAGCCCTCATCCATGTGTGATACACTCCATAAGTACATGCCCTAGTGTCTGATAGGTAATGACGGATCAAGACCCACCGGCCTCAACACGACCGTCCCCCAGAATCGCACCAGGTGAGGGTTCTCTCGTAGCTGGCACACTCGGCCCACCCACGTCTGCTTCACCTTTCACGATCCCCAGTCTTGCCCCCCAACTCATAAACACCCGCAACAACCACATCGGGCCCATCACTTCACTCTCTCCCTCTTCCAAACCATCTCCCAGCACACCCTTCTTCTCGACGCCGGATTCCCGCTCGCTTTCTGTCTCATCTTCACCCTCCGAGCGTTCCCCGTCCGCAACGATCACCCTCTCTTCTTCCGCCTCCGATTCTGTTCGCCCCAAGGCATCCACAGGACACTCTGTGCCATCAAGTCTCCATTGAGACGTCCATCGCCGTCGTCCCTTACCCTTGCCCGTCCTGGGTCCGGGTCCACCGACGCCCAGTACATTCTCCCTCCCGAACACGACGCTCCGCAGTTCCCATACCTTCCTCCTCACCTCCCTCGTTGAGGCCCACATGTCGTCTACTCTCAGCTGCGCGGCTTCATACCGGAGGGCTGGTACAGGTGGAGGCACCGGAAGCGCGTGGAGCGCAGCCACAACAGGCATGAGACCAGGTGGAGTGTGGGCTTGGAATGCAGACGGCAATGATGCAGGCAAGGTGGGCGAGATCACAGCCGTAGGGGACGTGGCAGCTGGGCCAGACGGCGTAGCAGGATGGTGGGAGGTGAGTGCATCGACGATGGGTTTATGTGCTGTATGCGCATTACGGAGCGCAGTCGAAGCATCCGCAAGGGTCGTCGTGAGGTACTGTTCGCCGCGTCAAAGACTGCGACCGCAAATGAAAACAGCGTACAAACCTCGAGACACTTCACGACCCCTTCTAGATGTGCCTCCCGCCTCCGCATCATAAGAATTTGTCCGCACAGCTCGACATCTGTGCGCATCCAGTCCGTACGTAACACAGGTGTGTGTTGCACGGAAGGAAGATCGTGAAACGTGTGCCTTTTGTCAGTTAATAAATCGCATGTCAACGATCAACTTGGCGAACGCAGTCAAGGAGACACACCGTCTGGTCCGACGCACATTGCTTTCCTTCTTTGCTATATCGTCTCGTGGAACCCGTGCTTTCCACCACGCCTCTCCGCGGCCTCCTATCATACGCTCCGATTCATTCCGGGTCGAAACCCTTCGTCCTTTTTCGCCTATCCCGCTGTCATAATCATGCCTTCGCGACCCCAGAGAATCGCCAGGTTGCCGCTCATTCTCGGTACCAACGAGGTTGGCAGAACTGACGTCGGAGGCACCGAGACTGAAAGGGTTATGAGTTCGTGAGACAGCTGGAGATCGAAAGGTCCATTGGTGGTAAATCGATAACCCCTGCGCAAGCTGTCGAACAACGTACATGCTGGTGACGCCCGTCCACTACTCAAGAGTTCGTCCTCATCTCCATTATCACTGCACTTGGGGGTTAAGAATGATTCGGAAACATGGGCAATTAGGCAGAGACTTGCTGGGATAATACGACAGCAGGAATTCCAAGACCCTGGAGCTCTGAGGCTGGGTGAACGTGCCCTGACGATGACGACTGCGTGGATAGCGGAATGGCAACAGACGACGTGCGTCCCCCTAGTTTGACGGGAGACGAAAGGTCGACCGACTTTTTGGAGCGGTTGATCCTGTGTGCATCAAGACGACGCCCGATCGAAAAAAATACTCGAAAACTTACCCGGCCCACATCTCGAGTCGCTTCTGCACCTTCCCCGACCATACCCCTCCAAAAGCCAGTTCGTCTTCACCGAGGTTCTTCATCACGGGGTCATCCACGTCGCTCGATGTAAGTCTGTCCCTGTCCTTCTCCTTCTCCCAACTCCTATCTGCCACCATCTCGCGATCTATTCCCCGGTAGACCCCACCCCTCCCTTCTGCACGTTCTCGCATCCTTCCGAGGACCTCGACTTTGCCAGACCACAACGCCTTCAAGCTACCCCCGACTCTTTCCTTCTCATCCGTGCGTTCTTTAAAGTTTTCCCCGTCCTTGCCCAATTTTTCCTTGTCTCGTTCCCTCTCCACATCCTTTTCCTTTTCGCGTTCCTTGCCGCGTCCGCGCTCGCGGCCATTGACAATCTCTCGAATGAACACTCCCAAGTCAGCGGTAGGTGCACCGACAGTCCCTGGCCCACCTCCCGACCCACTCACACCCACTCGCCCTACCAGTCCCATAACGCGTCCTCCAAGCCATTTCCTCTCCTCGTCAGTCGCCTCAGAGTCGGAGGTTGGATCTAGTTTCGACAGGATAACACGATGGACCTTCCGGGAGTCCGAATGCCGGATTTTAGCATCATGCTGGGAAAGCAACGACTTGTGCAAGGCGAGCGTGAGATAGGCGATGGGCGTAGGCACAACCGCTGAAGCAGCGTTGGTGATGGTAGTCGGAAGATGCGTCGACGGAGGGTGGATGAGGGGGGTGTTCATCGAGGAAGAGTTTATCATCGATGAAGTGATTGGAGGAGGGAATGATTGATTCGGTATGATAGGCGAAGTGTTCAACGATATGTTTCCGCTTCCAAGTCCCGTATTGGAGTTGCCGGTTTGCACGGACATGGCTAGAACTGGGAGCGTCTGTGTGCTACCATTACTCGCGATCGTCTGGGAGTGTACCCACGACGATAAAACACATAAAAACTCGTGTGGATGAAGAAAGGGGTCTTTGGTGATGGTTGGTACCCAGGCTGCAAGCTTGTTGCGTGTCGAAAGAACGAACGATAAAAGTGCAGCAATCACACTGGGATCTGCGATACGCTCCGTCGACTGTACACGTGTGTGGGCACGATACGCACAATATCTATGCAGGTAAGAACGCACCTCAGAACCAACCAAATTTTCGCCGATCTCGGCGACCCATCTACGTAGCCCGTCAATGGTTACATCACACAGCAGTCCATCAAAGGCTGCTGTCGAGGTATACGGAAACGGTAAGGGAAACATGCCACATATCGCAAGTGCTGCCTGTAGGAGCTTGACAAGCTCAAGCACATAAGTCGTAAAGTGTGGATGTCGCGATGGCCCTGGTGTGACGACGGCACCGATCTGCGATACAGTGGGATGGGTGGGGCTGATAGCATTCATCGGGTGAGACGGCGAAGGAGGGAGTGTCGAGGCTTCCGGAACAGTAAGCGAAAGCGTGGTCACAGGCTGCGAGTACGTCCGTGTGTGTGTGCGAGAGTGCGATTTGGATCGAAAGGCACCAGTAGGCAGCGGTCCATCGGACAAAAAATATGTTGACTTGAAACGATCTTTCGTTGTTTCGCTACCGAGAAAGCTTGGTCGAGTATGCCCACGGTGAAAGGACATATGGGTACCTTGATTCCTCAAGGGTGACTGCACTCCGACCGCTACATCCCATGCGAAGCAGATTAATGTTCGAATAGAGCCGTTCTTGCGCAGCGAGGAAATCGCCATTAGGAATGTGCACGATGGTGTAATCTGAGCGGAAGTGGGCGAGGGAAGTCACCATGAGTGTTCCTTGTGGCGTCTATTCGTGCGTGAGCACACATGTTGTGGGAGAGTATAGTAGCCCTCTCACTTCTCTGGGCCGTGCACCGTCCTGCTTGCGGAGGTGTTGTACAGCAGCCTTGAACTCCGCCTCCGCCTCCGCAGAGGGCATGGTTGAGACGGGACTGAGCGCAGTCACAACGATCTAGTGCAAGCGTTGGTCACACACGAGATGGAATGCGGCTAATGCTGAGACGTGCCTTGTGCGAAGGATCACCCGTGTACACCGTCAGCACGGTCACTGGCCGCGTACGCTCCACTATCCTGGAAAGCGTTGGACAACAAGATTTACGCACCGGTGTGTGTACTCACCACTTCTCAACAGCATACACCTGGTACCCTACGAGCTCCATTCGCTCCACAACGATCTCAAACCGGCATCTGCGCCCAATCCAGCGTTCTCCATCCGTACCCTCACCCTGCTCGTTACTCCATATCCCCGGAAAGGATGCAAGGCCAGATTTATCCGTGGAGCCTGAGCGGGAACGCATACCAGATAATCGGCCGGTCGTGGGCCTCACGCGTGGTGAGCGCGTCGGTTGTACAGAGGGTGACAAGGACGACGGGTACGTTGTCGGCGACCGGACTGTTGGCATTAACAGACGCAACGGCGGACCAGAACCCCCACTCGG
>JBBPQZ010000125.1:0-25014 GCA_038092795.1 Boletus rubissimus
CCTGTCTCAAACCAGAAGAGCAGCAAAGTTTCGCTGCTCGAGCGAGGTAGGCCCATTGGTGGTGATCTCAATAGTCATTGTCTCACCCATGTCTTTCTTTAGCGACCAACCGTATCATCTTCCTTGAAAAGTCCACACAAGAGATGCAGGCTCGTCTCCTCGTGCTGGAACAGGAAGTTCAACGGTTGCGTGCTGTCAACGAGAAGATTTCGCTCGGTGTTTCCAACTCACCATCGCCCACCAATAACATTCATGGGCTTGATAGCAGGCCATTGTCGCCTCCACCTGAGCCAGGGATGCCGAGCCACTCTCTCACTCACGTGCAAGGACAGGAGCCTCCGCGGGAGGACTCTCGCAGTCCTGCCGCATCCGAAGGGTACTGAATGGCACCCAAGTCAAATGCGCTACCATAACGGACACTGCTCCATTTTCATCCTCGTTTTCACTGTTTTCTTAACATTCTTGCCTCGTTGCACACTCTGTATTTTTGTATTCCTGCTTTGGGCGAAACTTCGGAAGAGGCGACAAATTATACCTGAACAAGACTTCACGGCGCTGGTCGCACAGGCGCGGTGCGCGAAACCACGTTAAAAAAACACTTCCTTTTCCTCCCTTGCCCGCTGTCGACGACTCGATGTTGCTGGCCGGCTATTCAAGTCTTATCTTGTCGATCCGACAGGGTGCGACTGTTATCATTCGTGCCATCTTGTTGATCGATAGGCCCATCGATTTCTTTCCGCCGCTTTTCCCGACCAGCACCGTCCCCAGTGGATTTAGTTCATGTTCGCACAATCTCCCTTGCGCCCATTTCCCGGTTTCTTTTTCTTATCACTCATTCACATTGCACCCTTCTCGACGGCCAATCATCCATTCATCGATACCATTCAGCACTATCACACACCTGTTATCCCCACGCGACTCTCTACATTGTCCGTGATTGGATGCTTGCCCCACCTTGCTACGACCGCAGGAACGATATAATGACCGAACGAACCGATTCTTGACGAATGCAGTACGAATTCACGCGACGGAACAAGCAAGGAGGAGCATGCGCCGTGTTTTATGACAACTCACCCGTCGAAGCAACTTGTAGTGGTCAGCTGTTTACTCCGTCTTGTTTTAGAAGGAGAGACTATTTGGCCCTTGGCTCTCCTGAGGGGAGCTATTGTTGTCACTGGGTGCCCGCTCTAGCAGTGGGCTGGAGAAAAAAAATGGTCTACCGAAGGAGAGATGGTGATGGACCGCTCCCGAAGGACTGATCTAGCACCTGCTGTCAGTACAGTGAGATGTTTCGATACATCGAGCTACTGTGTTTTCATAGCCATAGCACATGCAGATGATATCCGTTTACTTTTGCAATTTGAAGGCGTCCTACTTATGAACCTAGTCACCTCCTAGATCTCATCTGGCATCTGATAATAGCGACGAACGTGCTTGGCGGGTTGCCGCTGACCGTCTGCAGGCGCTAGGGTAAGAATAAAGGGGAGTTGGTCGAGGGGGACCCTCGATTGCAATCAGTACGGGAATCCAAAAGCCGTAGCCCATAATACCACAGATCAACAGACCGCTAACCCTGAGCAATTTCGTGACAAGGCCCACGCTGCTGCGCAGGTTACATGCAACATTACCGGCGGCCGGTCCAGCCACCTACATACCATTGGGGAATGTTGACAGTGTGACGCAAGTGAGGGTCCCTCAAATGACGGATCAACCTTAAGTTCCAATAGCTACAAACCAGGGCAAGTGTTTACGCTCATAAAATTAGCTTACTGTGTTCTCCGGCGCCTGAAGATGCTCTTATGTGAAATATCGATAGTAAATGCGGTATTTCTTTGATGGCCATGGGTCGGGGTTTCCACGCAGCTGCGGTGGTTTACGACGCGTGACGACCCTGAATTTGCGGCGCATGATACAGGATGAGGACAAGTCAGTCGGAGCTTGAGCTAAATGGTCGAGAACGCAGGTGATGCGACTTGGGCGGAGGGCTTCACCCAATGGGTGACCGGAACCGGCGCGCTCGTTGGACTGTATTGTGTGTGTGTATCATTACGAAGAACCGTAGCGAGCAATGTAGACACCCCTCTCCGTTGAGAGGAGTGTTTAACAATCGGGATCAGTAGCGTCGGTGCCGATTAGCAAGTTCAAACGCATCGTCGAGCAAGATTGAGCCATTTACCGTAGGGAGAACCAGCACGGATTCAGCAAAACTGCGGCGCCTTCCTGAATGGGGTGGACGTCTACTCTGGAACTTTTGGCGGAGATGAAATAACCACTGGAGGGGTAGACTTGTTCCATTCTTTGATTAGAGGGGAGAGCTGTAGCACAGGCAATTATCAAAAAGAGGGAGAATGGCGATGAGCTGATCTGCGCCTCTGTCTGAGAATGACATGAGGCAGGGGGGGACATGCACATTCTTTCGCTGGCAGGAGGAACGCGGCATGAGTCATGTTCTGAGTATACTGGCCCCGTCCGTCCCAAATCGGCGGACATTGCATTTCAGGCGGGCAGGGGTTCGCAGAAGTGACTCATCGCGGGAAGAGAAGAAGCGCTTCGAGTGGGAAGCTGGAAGGGTGAGTCGGTCGAGTGGCCCTACAATGTTTTTCATCAGGGGCGTACCGAATTGTGGATACTTAGGCTCACACGGACACAAAGTCTCAGACCAGTACTGTAGATCTTGCGGATATCAAAATCAAAACGGGCTGATCAAACGATCCGTTTCCATATTGCCCCGCGCAGTTTTTGGCAAAATTGGATAGCGAAGAAACCACACTCCCTTGTCACATTAGTCACGCGTAACACATCATCACATTTCACGCTTGCCCTTTCTGAGCGAACGCCCCTTGTCTCTCTCCCTTTCCAGTTGCGGTGCCACGACCAAGTTCCTGAGCAATCCACAGCCAACTGGTAGGCGTTTTTTTGCGCTAACTTAACCTAGAACACTCAGTGACAGGGCTTTCCGACTCAGAGCTCACTTGCGCCCAAACAGCGCGTTTTTGTTTGGCAAGCGATCAAGGGACGTGTGTTATCCCTTTTCATCTGGTTCATTTTTGACCAGCTTCTAAAATGGAAGGGAATCCGCAATACAACGTCGCTGGCCGTGGTTCGTCCCATCGAGGCACCACATGGAATATTCTTTCGTCCCACTCGCTCTTCACGCAGCTCTCCCAGTCTCGGGTGACCGTGATCGTTCAGCCACGGACTCTTCTTGTTCTCGAAGGTTTGTGTGTTTGTGCGATGTTTTTGATATGTCCATCTTTGGATGCGCTGAAACTATTCCCAACAGAGTAGGCCACGCAGCTGATGCGCCCTCTTTACGGCGTCCTTGCTTCGCCAAGTGTATGTTCTTGTGCCCTTAACTGATCATGTCGCTTTTTGACTGGAGTTAGCTTGCCGCGATTGTAGAGTCATGTTGACGGTCATTGGCCACTCGGTAAGTATGCGAGGCGTGCGCGTAACGTGAGCATAACAGGCATACGGTTGTACACTTGAGGCATTTACGCATCTCCCCGATCAACGGAGTATATGTGAGTGGTTCTAGCAAAGGGGAGAGTGTATGAGGCGTCGCTTCTTTCCCTCCTCTTTGTCGAGTGGAGGTCGAGTGGAGGTCGATGTGAATGCCGCGGGGAATGAAGCATCCCGTAGAACCAAGTTCCGTGACACGGTCAGCACTGCAAAGCACTCGGATTGCCCAGAGAGGAGAGAGTGAACGCCCTGCTGGTGCATGTCTTTGCTTAAAGTCTAATTACGTGGGTAGGGTCACGTCACTGCCATCTGATGATGGAGTAGTGGCTGCATTTGCCGTCCAACGACGAAATAGCGCTATGCATCGACCACTTCCCGTACAGACCGGTTGCTGCGTCAGAGCAGGATCATTAGATCACCAGCGTTCATTTCAGTTGTGTGTGCAGGGATGTTGTGATGGGGAATTGTTATTGATCGTGAATTTGAAGATGGAAATGGAACAATAAGTGGGTTGTGATAACAGGGGTAGGGCTACGCGTCGAGGGGAATCAGTCACACGGATCTGCGTATGACTTCAACGGTGACGGCAGGGGCAAGTTTTTTCCGCTCGATTAAAAGACGCACTAAGACCCTGGGAGAACAAAGGAGGTTTGTCTGGATTTACCACGGCTAAAAAGAAGCACTATTTATTTTGGTGGGTTAGGAATGTGATAAGATGGATATTTGGAGACAGAAGACGAGTCCGTGACAGAGGAAATGAAGATGACGAGCCGAGATTGCAGCGTGTGGATAACGCAGATGGGTATCGGTGGTATGGATGATGGCGTAGGCGGAATGGCGGTGCGAGATGAAGAAAACGTTGCAGGGAGAGGAACACATGTCTACTGGAGCGGGGACAGGAAAGGTAGACGGAGGGCAATCCTCGGCCAGGCCGGATCTTGGACCAGTTCTGTCACCGGACCCGCGGGATCCCAAACAGAAAATGCGGTGCGATGTTGAGGGCAAGCCGTAGTCGGACAGCCAAAGGCGTAACACGGCAGGGCACCGGGGTCTAGCATCCCTTCTTTCGGTTCCCCTTTCCCTGTTTCGCTTCCTACCTGGGAATATTACATAAAAATTGCATATCATAAAGTTTGCAGGGACTACAAATTCCGGCACACGAGGCCGCTAAAATACCCAGATTCCCATTTGTGTGATCGTGAGAATTCACATCCATATCGGGTGACAGTGTTTTGGACGAGGGAGATATTTAGGCGGGATCAGATGGCCCCTGCTCCTCATCCCTCTCCCCTTAAAACTCCCCCGACCGACCTCCTCCTCCTCCTCCTCACCCGACGCTTCTTTTTCTTCTTTTTTTCTTTTCTTCTTCTTTTCTTTGCGCTTGTGCTCTATTGTGCGGTTGGGACGACAACGCCGGCTCTTTGTTGTTTTCACGTAAGTCCCTCTCCATCAACCGACTAGCGTCTCCTCACCGCTATATCAGGTCCCCTCGTATTCCAGTTCTTTTTATTCCAGCTTTTTCATCTTTGCATTTCTACGACGCCATGGAATCCACCCTCCTCGAGCACCCTCGCAGCCCCACAACCTTCATGGATGCCCCCTTCGCTTACGACTCCATCTCCAACCTCGAGCCCTACCTCCAGTACCCTCAGTCTCCTTACGGCGTCTCTACCATGGCTTGTATGTCTCTTGTATCTTTGATCGCCACATATGGCTCACATCTCTCTCAGTGCCAGGTCCCTCGTCCTCATCTCCCCGTCTTGACTTCAACTCCCTCAACTTGACCAACACCATCGGCGAGTACTCCTACACTCCCTCCGCCAACTACACCACCGCCTCTCCTGGTCGTCCCTACACCCCACCCGACAACGGCATCTCCCCCCCTGCCGTCTATAACCTTAGCGGTGGCGAGCTCTCCTCCGATGGTCTTACTTCTGGCAGGCGCAGTCGCGGCAGTGGCACCCATTCCCCTTCCTCGGTACACAGCGTCCCGTACGCTTCCGTCCCCCGTTCTCATCGCTTCAACCCCATTGCTGCCCCCGCCACTCGTTCTGCGGCAAAGACCCCGAGACGTAAGGCTCGCAACGAAGATTCTGATGAGGATGACGACGACTTCCAGCCCGCGATCACTACTGGAAACACCACCGATGTCCGCCGCGAGACAATCCGCCGTCAGCGCATCGAGTCTGAGCAGAGGCGTCGTGATGAACTTCGCGACGGTTATCGCAGACTCAAGGATGCTCTTCCCGTCTCCAACCAGAAGTCAAGCAAGGTTTCCCTCCTTGACCGCGCTACCACCCACGTCAAGTACCTCGAGATGACCGCACAACAACTCCAGACGAGGCTGCAACAGGCCGAGAACGAGGTCCAGCGACTCCGCACGTGCGCACCACCCCACTTCATATCTACACTTGGCTCACCTCTTGTTTAGCGTTAACGAGGCGTTGATGCTTGGCACTGCCGAGCAGAGACATGCTGCCGCCGCCGCCGCGGTCGCAGCAGTATCCCAACAATCACAGTCAAGCTTTTGATTGCTGACCTCATCCATCGTTCCGGACCTCAAAAATGCCCCGCGTCGTCGGTTACATTATCTTTTACGGACTATTATTGCAGAGATGACTCGCACGACTGGAATACCTGCCTGGATCGCAGGTTACATCACTACAATGGACACTTTAGCATCGCACATTTTTATTCTGCATTGTTTACGACACCTTACCCCTCGCGTGTCCCTCAGTTCGGCTGGCCACTATCTCCTGGTCGCTTCCCCGGCATCCTTGGTTCGCAGACATTTCGGCCGCGCCACCCACGCTCTTGGCTTGTCGATGGTTAGCCTGTGGTTAGCTCTCGACTGGATAGCCCCCATTAGAGCTGGAGATCTCGATGAAGATGGACTTTCTGGTTTCGGTTGACGGGAGATACGACAAGACAACGACGCAAGACCGCAGCACACTGAGGCGCTTGGTCATGTCGCTCATACGAGTGGCGTGCGCGTCTTGCGATGCTTGCGCGTCCATCTTGCTCTCTCATTAGTCCTCTGTCGTCTTCCATCCCATTCCAATTCAGTCCACACGCACTTGTAGGCGAACGACCTCTTAATTGGGGTTACGTGCCTCGTGCGAGCCGATACACTGGCATCATCTCCACCTTCCACGTCTTCGTATCACCATGGCCGGTTTAGTTAGCGTCAGCACGTACTTGACGAGGACCGCACCGCACGCATTGTTTATTACGCCTTGATTTATACGCACTCATGTCACGAAGTAGGCGATTGATCACCGCTTGCTTCACGGCTCCTCCCTATCCAGACCTGTCGGCGAGACGTCAACGTGCCTCTCATCGTTCCCATTTGCCGCGCTCATTGTATGAGAACGGCTTGGCGTATTCGTCGGTTGGGATTCACGGAAAGGGGTTTGTGAGGGCTATTGATGAAAGATTGTTCAGGACATGATATGTTCTTCCCTCGGTGCACCTCAAGATTTTGTTCCCGCTGCGCTCGCCCCTCGTCATCTCGCTAGTCGACTGCACGTTGGATGCGCTTGAGCGCCCGGAGCAAATCGTTGATGTTGGTCCTGGGTTTAGAGCGGATCCCTATGGTTCCATCCTGCCCGCTTGCGGGCACTGGAAGTGTCGCCGTCTGGACCACCCTTCAATATGCCTGTGTCACGCCCGACTTGACGGCCTCCTTCATGATATCGTCGCTTCCCTGTCTCGCACATGCTACTAGCACTCGCCTCGCCTTGGCACTTCATGTCTGGTATCATCGTTATCCGCCTTTCTCTTTGACTGCACGCGCGTTAGTCGTTTCAGTCCCGCATTTAACTTGTAGGTATTGTGTGTATTTGTCTTGGTTCTCGACATGCACCAAGTTGCTGTACTGCGTCTATGATGTAGCACTGCTGTTGTTATAACCTATAGCCTATGAAACGACCATCGCTTCCTTTCTATGATCGTATGATTCATCCTGAGCATGACTGAATGAGCTTATCGATGAGGGAAATATTAACTCGAGGCACACTGCGCAGCTTATCTGCTCAATCGGGTTTCTGCTCTCAAACCACAACGTCGACGCCACTGCACACAATGTCAGCACCAAAAGGAGCGGATTCCGCGAAGCTGGCGGTCCAGCGCCAGCTGAAAATCAAGGTTGGCGCAGCCAAACGGTGCGAGAGATATTTCCGCTTATCTCTCCATGCGTCCCAGAAGCGCTGACCAGTCGTCGTGTCACACCGATTACAATGCTTCAGGCTGCTCAAGGAACACGGTTTGTACAAAAAGGAAGCGGAAGACCACCATCGCAAACTCGACCGAATCGTCGCGGAGAACGGTGAAGAGTGGGACATCAAAAATGCTGTACGTGACCCTAAACCTTGCCCCTGTGTCACACATCCACTTTTTTTTGTTGCTACGTGTCGTGCGTGTGTGCACAGCGCGGAAATGAGAATGTGCGCTAATTCGATGGAATGTTTGTGTGTTCTGGCCTTCGGTGGCTCTTTTGACCATTCCTCATTGGATGGTCAATTCTATAGAGAAGGTTATTCGAAGAGTCTCAGAGAATGATCAAGGACACTGGCGATCGCCTGCAAAAGGCGATCCAGGAGCTGAAGATGCTCATCGTAAGTCTTCCATTCTGCATGACGTCGATGCCTCCTATCGATCACATCAAATAACACAGGATTCCGTCAAGTCCAGGCCAGAATTCTCCGAAGACAAGGAGCTCCTGGAGGCCGAGAAAGAACTCACAAAAGCGATTGCGCAAGTCTCCGATAAATGACTGGAAAGAGTTTTAATTCATACCAGGGTATCGGTGGCCGACAAAGTATCCTGAGAAGTTGTCTTACTCACTGCTATACCCGCACTGTTCACGAACCTACGTGGCATAATATCGATTTTGGATGATACTCCCTCCGTTCTTCCGTCCAATCCTCATATTAGAAAACCGCACGGAAGTTTTTTTTTCTTAATTGCATCATATTTCTTTTCCGCCGCTCCATTGCACTCGTTTTATTCCCGTGTGTCCATATCTACCCCACGGCGTCGCGGCTCATCCGTGTTCCTGAGCCCTTCCTGTTCCCCCGCGGCCTTGAGGCGCGTGAGTGCATTTAGGATGCCCACCCATGCGTCACGGCCTACTCGCTCTTCCTGTAACCCCAGACTGACCTCCCCTGCCCCTGCCCCTGCCCCTGTGCCATCTGTGGGGATGGTCACGCCCAGCGATGGGGGAACGAACCCCGGGGGTGGCGCGTTGATCGCCGAGGGGGCGATGCGAGACTGTCGTATGTGTGCGAGTGACGAACGGATGGCGACCTGTATAGACTGCCAAGTGGAATTAGTCCACCGATGATCACACGTTCCGAGGGACGAATGCGCGAGCAAGGAAGGGGTGGGAGAGAAGACTCACGTCCAGTCGTTCAAAATATTCGCTCACTTCGAGCACAAACTGTTCAGACCGTTCCTCTCCTTGGGGGAGGTTATCATCAGGTCCGTCTGTCTGTGGCAGCGTGAGCAGCGACACGGACGACGCAGCCAGGGAGAGCAGGCGTCCAATGTCCTTGAAGGGGACATTTGGGTTAGCGAGATTGACGGGGGAAGGGATCAGATCGGCGAACCCGCTCGACTTCACCGAGTGCGTATATCTGACGCGCCGTTCGGCTCGAGGTCCATATTGGATCGACCTCCTCGCTGGCGTCGTGCTCGGTTCGTTCTTCTGGTTGCGACATCAAGATACAATGCGCTTGGCAGTAATAGACGGCGACAAGGGGTTTATTAACTCGAGTTCATTCGCTTAGTCGTAAGGTCTCTCGTTTACTACGAGGTCGCTGATCAACGGTGATATCAAATACGTTCTCCAACATGCAGAGCGAATAACACAGCGAAGCAGCAGAGCAAGTAACAAATACAAATGTGAATTATAGCGTCATGTCATAATGTAGTCGTCTCAGGCAAGCTTCGCCTTCTTGGTGGGCTGTGGCGCAGGTTTAGGATCCCCTTCCTTGCGCTTCTTCGTCCCTCCCCCACTCTTGATGTTGTTCAACATGTCCTTGAATCTGTCCTTGACCACATGTGCAATCCTGCCGACCTCGGACTCGGCACCGTTGAACGTGATCGCGTTCCGAATCATGAGGTCCATGTCAGCCTCGAAGGCCATCATTGAGTCGTACTTGTCGTTGTCCAGCTTCGTGCGAATCGTTCTAAGGTCTCTTGCATCCTTCTTAGGAATTACTTGGAAGTACGTTGGTATGCCCAAAAGCACAGGGTCAACGGGCTCTCGGAAAACGAAGGAACTAGGCAAAAAAGGTGATCAATCCAGAGTCGAGCTGCTATGGCGGCACCTACATGTCTTCCTTGACCAATGTCGTCATCAGTCCTTGCAAACTTCGTTTCTCTGCCCAAGAGAGCTTCCTCTCATATGCCTTGCTCCATTCCCTCTTGAACACTTTTTCCACCGCATCTGCACAGTTCACAGGGTAAGTCGTAAGAGGATTGAATTTGCGACAATTGCTAAAGACGAGGTCGGCGTCCTTGGCGAAATCCTCCATCGTGGCGTATTTGCTTTCCGTCAACTTTTGGCCCATTGTGCCAAAGTCCATCGGGTGAGTGATTTCGTCATAGTAACTAGACATGGGTCAATACCGTTTAGCGTTTCTACTTGTGGATCAAACTCACGTGGGGCAGCCATCCCTTACTGGGTCTACTGCCTGGGCAAAGATGGGATACTCGGGAAGTTTCGAAATCACCCTCAGGACGTCTCTGCATTTCTTCTCGTTTAGTGGAGCGGTAGAAGGGGCGGCCCGAGACTTTGAAGGCGTAGGCTGAGCGTTGGTAACCTCTCGCTCCTTCCCTTTGATAGAGATCCGTGGTGCCTCTGGAGCTGGCGCGGGAGTTGGCGTAGGGTCGGAGCCCTTCTTCTTGGGCTTGGGAGGCGGTGCAGGAGCAGTCTTCGGCGTAGGCGCAGGAGGTCGCTCGGGGACTGGCGTACTCGTACTGCTGGAGGGCACGCTCGGCTTATCTTTTCTCGATATAGGTGTAGCGAACGTCAAAATGTCCTCCTCATCACCTTCAACGTTTGGTTTGCGGCGCTTTCCGGGGGGTCCACTGCCAGATGCCTTGGCCGGAGGTGATTCCATGTTCGATTCTGCCATCTTGCGTTGACGCTTCTCTTCATCTTTTTCGCGTTCAATCGCGATAACCTCTTGAAGCAGGTCATGGGATCCATCGTCGACATACGGTGGTGGCGCTTCGTCTGGAATCTTCGGCTTGCGAGTCTTGAATTTAGGTGCTTTGGAAACCTCCGCTGATTTCTCGACTGGCTTTTCAACCAGCTTCTCGTTGGCTTTCTCCGTAGGTTTGACTTGGGCGCCACCCACTTTGAGCTTGATAATCGGCCGGGGAGCAGGCTGTTCGGCAGTAGCGGTGGGAGGTACCGACGCTGGGGTTGAAACCCGCGTAGGTTGTGGGGCAGGCTTTTGAGGCAATGGTTTGACCACGATAGACGGTAACTCTTTACGAGCAGGTTCCGCAGCCTTGATGGCAGCCTCGAGAGTCTTGTTGATGCGATTCCACACTGATAGCCCATATTCCTTAGCGACAAACACTATCTGAGGGTCGACCACTCACATTTCTCAAAGAAGGTCTCAAGGAATATAGCCTCGGTGTGTGCATAGCTACCAGCAACATTGTATTGCTTCGCATTCACGATCATGATGCGGAAGTCGGTCTCGAACGCAAAACGATCCTTGTAATGGCCTTCCTCCAGCTTGGCACCCATGGTACTCAGGTCCATCGGGTTTTTGATCACCTCATAGTAGCTAACAGGAGCCGATCATTACATAGATCAACAACGCGAATAGGGAAACACAAACTTGGGTGCATGGTCCCGTACAGGATCGACTGGCTGCATGAAAAGCATGGCACTCTTGTGCAGCTTCAGTTTCTTGAGCGCGTTGCGGCAAGCACGCAGGTCGTTCACGCTCATTCCACCTGTTTGCGCTTTGGGAATATGAAGCGGCTTGACAATACCCGTAGGCTTTGGCTTTGGTTTTGGCTTGGCCTTCGTAGGCACAGGAGGTGGCAGCATAGCTCCGGAACGTGCGGCAGTAGCAGTGGGAGTGACAACAGATGACGTCGAAGCACGAGTTGCACTGGGCACGATCTTGAGCTTGGGAGGAGCAGGAGCTGCCGATGGAGCATGAGCACGCTGAGGGGGACCACCAGTCTTGGTCGGTCGCTGCGCTTTGGCCAATACTTTGACTGGGAGAGGTTGAGAGGCTTGTTCTAACACAGGTGTCGGGGGAAGGTGAATGGTGACTTTAGGTGGTGTTTCTTCGACACCTCTGAGAACGATGTCCGCTAGCTTGATGACACCCCACCGAACTTCTTGGTCAACGTCAGGGGCACTAAGAGTGTCGACACTTAAGTCGGCGCGTCACGGAAACTGAAATCATGAAAATCACGTACAGTACGATCGGCATCAAGAATTCGCGCAATACTTCGTTCTTTCCGATCTCGCGGTCTTTGCGGAGGACCTTGATCATGAGGTCCACGTCACTCTTCTTCACCTCTTTAGCTTGAGGAGGCATAGAGCCATCCTCTTCAATCAGCAAGGACTCTGAATCCTTCAATGCATTCTTCATCTCGCCCATAGAGACCAGTAGGGCCAGGCTCTGACAGGCGCATCGGGCCACATGGCGCCGAACAACTCGCGAAGGGTCATTTGCCATCACCGCCAGAACATAACGCATAATGGCGGGTGTGTACCATTTGGACATGAACAGTCCATCAAAGGCAGCGATCCGGACTTGAGTGTAGTTTCCCTCACTGATCTCACTTAGCAAAGCAAGATAAGGATGGAAATTACACACCGTGTGAGCGGGAAGAAAACTCTCAGGTCATTCGGAAGCAGATTCGCAGCCGTCAAGAGAAGGTAGAACTGAATTCAATTTATAAATGAGCCGCACCGCATGTAGGGTGGGAACACTGACCTCCAGGGCTGCAATTGTGACGACATTGTGAGGTGAGGGAATTAACCTGTCCATGCTCCGATACCTGCTGATCTCATCAACCGCTTGCTTGAGCAGATTGGCGTCCTCGGTACTGTGTTCGGATCGTACTTCCTCCTTCAGGAGTTCACCACGCTCTGGTGGAGCGGTTGATACCGTGGCACACGCCGCCGTAGAAACGAGAGTGCATATATAGAAAGCATCAGAGTACTGTGATCCCCAATGAGTTTGTGGTTTGTCTTGAGTTCAGTGGCACCTACTGGGTTTGCCGTGTTATCATTGTACCGCAGCTGATCCACGAGGAATTGTCGGACTACCGCCGGAGTCTTTCCGTTCTCAAAACGTACTTGAGAGATGGCATGAACAAGCGCCTGCACCATCGATAAGCTTCGGCTAGACTAGACGAAACATGTGTTAACACACCTTGCGAACAAAGTACTCCGAAAGGTCAGAAAAATCGTTTGGTTTCGGAACATAATTGTGTGTGAACAAGTCCTGATTCGCCTCTTCGGGTTCATAGCAGTATCGTAAGAAGAGCTTGAAGAGATGGAAGAGACCTAGAAATTCAAGTCGTCGAACGGCACACTACGCACAACGTCATCGACGATCTGAATGGAAGGTCTTCTCGACTTACATTGACGAGCGCAGTCGCAGCTTCACATCGTATTCGGTAATAATAATTAGAGACGAGTACCGTCTTCGTAAACGTACTAGAGACGATAGCGGTTGATTGTTTGGCAAGGGCATGGATAGCCTATAGTCGAGTGAACAGTCACGACGCGGGAATACACCGAATGAGCTCACCTCAAGCTGGGCGACGACATCTCTATCACGTTGCAGCTGAGAGACCCACATGAAATCTGGTTGCTCGAATGCAATGGCAGCAATCCATTCAAAGTCGGCGTCCATTCGTATCCATTCGTACGTGGCACCGGACATAACCTGTTCATCGTCTTCCGTCCAATCAGCCACTTTCCAGACCTCTCGTTCCTTCTCCTTCTCCCAGATCTCTAGCCCGAATCCCATGTCGATGAGGCCCATAGCCTCAGCAGCTTCGGCATCACCTTCTGCGGCTGCTTGTGCGGCTGCTTGGCGGGCGAGGTAACGCTTAGTATTTCGACGGACACGCTTGTATTTTGTGTTGAAGGGCACTTCGTAGCGCTTGAAGGGAGACCTGATGTCAAGCACATGCTCGTAGGGCGTCCCGTCAGCTTCATGTATGCGAACAGTCATTTGGCCCTGTTAACGATAGTAAGAGGCAGGCACCTGACCGAGGCAGAGACGCACCTCGAAGAACGAAACAGGCTTAAAAAGCAATTTCGACACTTCGTTGTGTTCGAGAGCCCTGTGGGCAGGAGCCTCCTGTCGCATGGTAATCTCGACGGCCATCTTTTTCCGGTTAAATGACGCAGAGAATCCGAATGCGGGACATCCACTCCCGTATATCCACTGCTCGGCAAACGAGCGCAGATCGATACCGCTCACCTTCCTACAAGTACGGAGAAAGGAATGGGTCGAGAGGCAATTATTCGGAAGCTCGCCGCTGATCGCAGACAGAAATATCTTCGGAAGAACACGAGATAGGCCAAGCGATGTGCCGGACTTCCCAAGTCGCCGGTCGAGAATGTGAAGCACAAGCGGTGCCTTCAGGTTGACGAACGGAAGCGTGGCGGTGTCGGGGGGATCGAGATGTTGGGGTTGACAAATCGGTGGCATCGAACCGTTATCCCATTCGACGACGCGTTGCATGTCCCGCTTCAACCGGTAGCGGTACTCGTTATTACCAAGTAATTTGCGGATGAAGAGACCTGTGATGTAGAGAGCAAGCCCGTTGACAAGCCAGATATCGGACCATGCCTTGGGTTGGATATTGACACCCATCCATTGGCATGCAAGACTGTGGCTAAGCGCCTGTCTGGTCTCGATTACCTGCTCGATAGCGTCCTCACCATGGAGAAGATCAACGGTGACCAACGAAAGGGTTGCGCTATCGAATCGTTGAACTGGCATCTCGTCGACGGCGACTACCTTGAATGAACCAAACGGATACGAGCCAAAGTCCGTGCTGTAATAGTTCATCGCGGAACGCAAGAATGACGTCGAGGTGTGGAGCATAGATTCTTGACCAGGCAAGCAGAACGCATGCATAAGTGGCTGCGTGACACCTGATGCCTCTTCTGACGAGTCTGCAGCAATTGAATGGACATGGAAAGGCCCCGCAGCGAAGGCGACGTGTTGCACCGACGTCAAAACCGTCTGTGAAAAGAGGAATATGGTCTTATTAGAGTTATTAGGATGAGCAACCTACCACGGCACAGTGAGCGTAGTGTGGAAAGGTACGGAATGGAGACATGCCTGTTCCACGAGGTCTCCACTGCAGACAACCACAGTCGGTATGGCCTCCTGTCGCTCGCTAAACTCGCCATCTTCATCCCGGTGCGTCAAGTCGGGCTCTTCCAAATACCTCGGAACAACAAACTCGAATTCCCAAGTACATTTTTCCCAATGGTTATCGACGCAAGGCACCCAACATCTCGCAGCATCGGGAGAGGAAGGGGTAGTGTATGCATGAGGAACACGCTGCGATATATGAGGATCTTGATGAGATGTATGCACCCGTTGGACACTTACGTATGGATACGCGTCCGTGGGTATCACAAATTGTATACCATCTACAGGATTTCGGAGGCTGTACTCAATGCGAACGACGATAGGCATAAACTCCGGTCCCGGCGCTGGCGTCTGTGAAGGGCCAGGGGTTTGGGGCTCGGGAGTCGCAACTGTTTGTGTTACCTCAGATTGAGTAACTACATCAAGAAAAACAAAAGACAAGGGGGCATTTTCACCTTCGCTGGCCACTCCATTTGCCATTGAATGTCCAACATGGCCAGATTGTCTCAAAGAAACCTCTTTTGGGATGGCGATTGATAACTCTCCTTCATCTCCCTCTGCGAGAGCAGAATAAAGCTTTCTCTTCAGTTCTGGGTACGTATGGCAATCCTGCGGTGTGGAAATATTGATGTGTGCGAGCGGATCATGATGGACAAATTCGGCTTGGTGGGATGCAACTGTGACTGAGTGGATCGCTTGGACATCCAAGGAGTTAAACGGGGGAACGACGAGGAGTACAGAAAGAGCTACATACTGCACTGTCTAGAATGAAGATGAATGGTGCGTAGGTTTGCATTGTTTGGTACAACGGTAATTTCGGTATATCCCTAGAGGTGAGGGGGGGAGGTTACTGCGGTGAGGATTGCTCGTTGAGGGGCGCATAGGCGAGACAACGCACCCAAAGAGAACCCGAAAAGTCAATTTCCAAGACGACCTTTTGGTGGCTAGTAGAGACGCGCAGGAGGGTCAGTCTGGGCGGGTACGGAAGAGAAAAAAGGATGCTTATATAGAGAAGCCACGACGGGTGTGTTCGCGTTGCATCCTTGACGTTGCGCAGTGAATTCGAACGGAAGCACGGATGATTTGGAGGTTTGAGTGTACGATGTAAAGGTAATGAACGAAGAATAAGGTCGGTCGAAGTTGCTCGTGCTCGACACCCGACCTGAGTGAGCAGCGAGCTTTTGGTGGGATTCATTCACTGACACCAAACCGACAAAACATTACATAATACGTGGCTGTGCTCATTTCCGTCCACCTCGATGATCTCCATCTCACAAGACCCTTTGCTGCTACTACTACTAGGATGCCCCAAAAATCAATATTCAGACAGCCAGGGGCAAAGCATTTTCAGCTTGTCCATAGATCACAAAGGGATCCTCTCATCCATGACCCCGATGCCTCACAGCACGTACTAAAAGCCTTTGTGAGGGAAAACGACAAAAAGGTCTGTCCCTCTTCGTCACTTCTCTTTGCATTCCCGACGCAAGACTACACAGGGAAAAACCCGTGCTGACCTAGAGGCTATCCTCGCTCCAGAGGTCATCGAGCATGACGTCCGCGCCAATGTCGGAGAGGCAGCCCTTTATGGCATCTACTTTGACGACACAGAGTACGACTACATGCAACACCTCCGTGCAGTGGGGACAGAAAAAGAAGGTGTAGAAAGCATCCTCATCGAAGCGCCGCAGTCCGAGAACAAACCCAAATCAAAGGGAAAGGGAAAGTCAAACTCAGCCGACCCCTTGTCGCTCCAAGATCTACCCGCGGAGTCATTGCCCTCAAAGACGGAGATGCCCAGAAACTATGAGACACAAGAAGCCGTGCCATCCTCGATCGCTGGCTTTCAGCCGGATATGGATCCCCACCTCAGGCAGGCTCTGGACGCCCTTGAAGACGATGCATTCGTAGACGATGAGGCAGGAGATGATTTATTTACAGAACTGGTCCGTGATGGTGAACGGGATGGGGAAGAAGAAGTTGACTATGAGTTCTATGAGTACGGACCCTCTGAGGCAGGGAGCAACGAAGGAGAGGAAGGAGGCGAGGATGAGAGTTGGGAGGCGAGATTTGCAAAATTCAAAAAAGAGAAAGAGAATACGCTATCAGCACCTGATTTCGCAGAGGACGTTTACTCTGAGGGCGGCGATACAGTTGGAAACCTGCCAAAGCTTCCGGTGATTGGTGGTAAACGTAGACGAAAGGGTACGTCGGATGCATCGGGGTACAGCATGAGTAGCTCCTCAATGTACCGCACGGAGGCTTTACTTACGCTTGATGAACGTTTTGACCGAGTACGTGTATTTCGCGTCCTGCACCGATATCATTCGAATGATCTTGTTACCTCCAGTTGATGGCGAAGGAGTACGGTTCAGATGAGGATGACTTGGACAACGATGAATCGGGAACAGCGTCAACTAGCTCTTCGTCATCTTCTTCCTCTGCCCCGGATCTCATAACATCTCGGGAAGATTATGGTGAGATGGTTGACGAATTTATGGACAGGTACGAGTTACTTGGACGAAAACTGAAGCCTGTTCTTGCTGGGGAGTCCGGTGCGGAGAAGCTGGAGACGCTCAGACGTGCGTTGGGACAAGATGAAAGGGTAAGGGTTATTTCTATGGGGGCAGACGATGAAAGGGAGTTAGACGACGAAGAATTGTTCAGAGCTTACGACGCGAATGAGAAAGAGAACCGGTGGGACTGCGAAACTATTCTGAGTAAGTGGACCGGGTGGTACGGTACGGTACTGACGGGTCCCAGCGACATACTCGAATTTGGAAAATCATCCACGCATAATTCAAGCACGGTCGTCGAAGCCTGTACCGAAGATCAAGCTTGATTCACACACGGGACTACCTAGTGTCGCAAACGAAGGGATCGAAGGAGGTCAAATGCTGGATACACCGGAGGAGGGCGAACAAGTGAAGCGAGGTATGCAAGTCAGCGAATTATGATAGGGCGATGCTTATTGCCGTTGCTTCCAAGTCGCCAAGCAAACCATCAGTCGCTCTCGAGATGAGTCGAAAGAAGACAAAAAGGCACGCAAACAGGCTGTGAAGGCAGAACGACAGGCACGACGTGCAGACAAGAAGACGATGAAGGAACAGTTCAATTCCGAAACCAAGCACCAGGCACAAGGGTTGTCTAACAAGGCAAACATGAGTAGGATACGAAAACTGTAATGAAGAGTCGTAGATAGGGGGATACCCATAAGAGGCAAAGCGAGTGTGAACCGAAACAAGGCAGTCACTATCTTGCACTGAGCGATGAGCTCGTTCGCGACGATGGAGTCGCCGCTGCTCTACTCGCCGGTGCAGAGCACTCACAGCGTGGCCCCGGGTAGGTCGCGGAGCAGCACCAAAGTTGGCGACGATGTGACCAGCTTGACGTCGTTCAACCCGTTCTCGGAGGAGGACGAGAACGACCAGTCCTCGTATGCTCTCGTCACGTCCCTTTTCTCTCGCATGAAGAGCAGCTTCGCAACCCCCCTCGCTGCCGTATCCCCCGTACTTCCTCCTGCCGGTCCACAGTCGGTCCCAAACAATGACCAGCGACGTCCCTCCGCAACTGCCGTACACAACAACCATTCATCCTTCTCTTCTAGGCCGTCTTCGGAGCAGCGCCCAATTTCGCTCAAACTCGTCTCTTCCGTCCCCGCTCCGCCTCTCGTTTCTCTCACCCCCGTCGTCTTCGAAGCTCCGTCGTTCGGCCACGATCCCGACCGCTCGCCCTCTCGTGGTGCTCATGTTTCCCCATTTTACGAGGTTCCAGATGGCGGCGCAATTGGAACGTCTATCCCTGGGTTCCCAATCCAAGATGATGCTCGCAGCATACGCACTTCTGCTTCTCTCAACAAGTCTGCTTCTGTCTCAAAGGTGATTCGCAGAATACGCGGAGAAGGCATGTCGAAGATCAACATCACCCCTTGATTCTCGCTGATCACATTCGATAGGCTTGTCCCGCGATTATTGGATGGACGACGAGAACGCAAAGGAATGTTATGATTGCAAGAGTGTCTTCACAGCTTGGCGAAGAAAGCATCATTGCCGGATATGTGGCAAGTCCTAAAATGACTCTTATATTATTTTTCTTCTGAGCCTCTCCAGGTCAAATATTCTGTTCCCGCTGTGCCTCCAACATCATCAAAGGTTCTCGCTTCGGTCACAATGGCATGGTGCGAGTATGCAACCTTTGCCTCGACAAACTCGCCAAGGTAGACGAAGATGAAGACGATGACCATCGTTCTGTCGTCTCGTCAACCGCATCACCTTTCCCCGCCCACCAGTTTGGCTCAGACACTTTTACCCTCGGTTTAGGCCATCATCCTCAATCCCCCTTCGCAGCGTCGCAGCTGTTTGGGCGTACAGATGAACCCTTCAATTTATACTCTATCGCGGAAACAAAACGCTTCGCCTCTTCGTTCGAGGACTCCACATCCAATTCCCCTCTGGAATGGGAGCCCGTTCGCGACTCCACCGCACCCTTCCGCAGAAACCTCACAGAGGACGAGAAGGACCCCACAACGCTTGGTCAGCAGCAGAACCAAGCCTACACACCGCCTGCTACTGCCCCTCGTTCCAAGACCCCTGTCGATTTTCCGGTTACCGTCCCGGTCAATGTCGACAGGTCTGGAATGAGCACCATTCAGTTTCCTTTGAGCTCCCCTGAGCATTTTCCCGGGCCGGACAGCCCCGTGACATATGGAGCGATGAGGTCCAGATTTAATAGTTTCGGGGATTTCGATGGCACGACCCCTTTCATCAGAAGCAGGGTGCAGAGTCGCCTGGACAACTTCCCAGCTGTCGAGGGGTGGCGAACGAGACGCGATTCTACCGCGTAAGTTCACTTTTCAACATTCTTGAGCTCTCCGCTAAGATATCCTTGACTCTTAGATATGCTCAGGAACTCAACCTCATTTCTATGTTCCATCTCCGTATTATGCTGCGTCAAATGCTCACCACTGAAAACATTCCCAATGTCAAAGAATGGGAGGAAAGCTTACTTAAAATCTCCCTTCGCATTGCCCGCGAGCTCACTTTCACTGCCGTTCCCTACCACCAAGGCGAGGATATGGATGTCCGCCGATACGTTAAGATTAAGAAGATCCCAGGCGGGACTCCCTCGGATTCGGAATACGTCGACGGTGCTGTCATCACGAAGAACGTGGCGCACAAACAAATGCTGAGGTCGCAACGTAACCCGCGCGTTATGCTTGTCACTTTCCCCCTCGAATTTCATCGCGTCGAAGGTCAATATGTACACTTTGGCCAAATCCTTCGCCAAGAGAAAGAGTACCTCGGAAACCTGGTTAGCAGAATCGCGGCGCTAAGACCTCACGTTGTCATGGTCGAGAAGAGCGTGTCGAGAATTGCATTAGAGGCGCTTGCTCAGCACAACATTGCCGTCGCTCGCGCTGTGAAACCTTCTGCCATCTCATTCGTAGCTCGCATGACACAGGGAGACGTGTTCTCTTCCATGGACAAACTCGCTCTTGAGCCGCGTTTAGGTCATTGTGGGCGCTTCCGCGTTCAAACATTCGATCACCCTCTTATCCCGGGACGACGCAAAACCTACATGCGTTTCGAGGGCTGCAACCGTGACATGGGCTGCACAATCATCCTGAGGGGTGGGGATTTTGAGACGCTGAGAAGGGTGAAAAAAGTCACGAGGTTTTTGACTTTCATCGTCAGAAACTTGAAATTGGAGACGCATCTTTGGAAAGACTCGGTAATCACACTACCTTCCTTACCTCTCGAAGCCGTGCCCGCGGTCATGACGAAACAGGGACAGCTAGTTGATGGTGCCAATGGGAATGGAACCGGGATCGGAGCGGAGGCGTTGGTACCCGCGTCGGTGTCGTTGGTTCAGTTGGCGATCCCTACGGGCAAGGAGAAGGCGAAAGCAGATGTGTTGGCGATTGAGGACACAGCGGAGGAAGATCTCCCCGATGCGGATGCGGAGCGACTCAGGCTCTCGAAACGTATTCACCAATCCATCGAGCCTTATTACAAGACCTTCATTTCTGTTTCCGCCACGCTACGATTTCCACCTCCTCAGCCTATACTGCGCATGAAGGAGCTGGATGAGGAGCTTACGCGAGTTCAGCACGCGTGGGAGGACGACCTCGTGCGACGGGAGGAGAAGGGAGATGTTGAAAAGCTCAAGGCCATTGACAAAGCACCGTCTCGCACACCAACGCCTGAGGGGAAAGCAGTGGATATCCCGTCAAGCAACAGTACCCATGATACAGAAGACGTCAAAGCACAGATCGAAGCTCTCGTCCTTCCCCCTCGCACGCCTTCGCCTGAAGCTGATAAACATCTTCAGGTCGAAGATCCGAAAGGCTATTTCGATCCTCAACCCAATACTTCCGGCATTATTTTACCTGGGTCCCCCTTCGTTGTCTCCCCTCACCCCATCAACATGGCTGGCCCACTGGATGTCGAACCCGTACCTCTAAAAACTACGACAGACATTACTCTGGAATCTCAGCTCAGCATCGTCAAATATCGTTACGAAGAGCAACGTCGAATCTGGGAGTGGTATTTGCGCAAGAACGCAGATGACTTCGTCGTCGAGAAATACCAATGCATTGTTCTATGGCGGTACACGGTTCCTATCGAAGAATTTGGAATCCGACGTGCCTGCTTCGCCCCTGGCTTGCACTACATCACATTTTACGGCGAAAACGATTGCACGCTCGGACAGTTCATTGAAAAAGCTGTGAACGATACGCTGGTGCAGTTCCTTGACCCCAAAGCGGTGTGCACAGGGAAAGGATGTAACCAACCTCTCGCAAGGCATTGTCAAGTGTTCGTACACAATGACACCAGGCTAGCTGTAGCTGTCGAACAATGGGACGGACAAATCAAAGCGAGGAACATTTACCTTGCCCCGGATATGATCACTACTTGGAGCGCATGTCGGGTCTGCGGGTCGGCAACACCATTTATACCCATCTCTGAGGAGATGCAACGATATTCGTTTGCCAAGTTCCTCGAACTTCACTTTTATCCTGCAGACGTCCAGCTCGTACAAGGTGCTGGGTGTCAACACAATATTTACCAGCACCACATTAGGTATTTCGCTACAAGGGGGATGACTGTGCGGTTCCAAGCGGATCCTGTGACGCTACACGAGATCGTTTACCCTGCAATGCGCATCCGTATACGCCCCGAAATCCAGCTCGAGCTGAAGAATGCTGACTTTGAGAGGCTGCATAGGCGGAATACAGCATGGTATACCGCGCTCGTTGACGACCTCAAGCTCATCAGCATCGACGCCGCCACCGGGGAAGAAGAACACGACGCGAAGCTCACGGCAGATATCAACAACCTCATCTCGCGTGCGGAGGCGGAGCGACAGGAGATCACCCAGCTTATCAATAAGGTCTATCAGGAGTCCTCACCCATGGACACGCTTGCTCTCAACCAAGTCCGTTCATTCAGACAAGACCGCATCGTCGCTTGGCAAGCGGACTTTGACAAGCTTCCAAAGCCGCGGAATGTTGAAAAGAGTGGACGCCGAATGTCTGCGTTCAACTCTATGCGGGTGATGTGGCCGAAACGGTACGACCTTCCGAGTCCATTCGGCGAGTCGCATATGCCTTCCACAAGTGTTTCGGAAGCGGAGGAAGGGGGACCGAGTGGGAGACGGGTCACGAGCGATTCATTACCCTCGAGTGCATCAGAGGCGTCGGACGCAGAGTTGGCGACCGGTTCGGAGAAACCTCTGGAAAAAGTGGCCCCGTTGAGAAGCGACGAGGCACCTAGTCTACCATCCGTGGATCTCACGTCTCCAGCTAAAAGGTCGGATCCGGATAGTGACTCGACTATCGGAGCCTCAAAAGAGATGCCGGTGTTATCTCAAGCTCGCCGCGGTAAGCAGGTAGGTCTAGAAGTCTCAGCATCTCCGTGACTAGCGATTGATCAGGTTACAGGCACAACAGGCTGAACAAAGCGAACCCGAAGTGGACCGTCCCCCTCCACGTGTCTCTCGCCTCCCTCGCCGCACATCGCAGTACCCCACTGTCGCAGAACTTGTTGCGCGCTACCAAGATTTTATCCCTGCTACTGGTGTCGAAGAACTCGCCAGGACTGCACTTGCCCCTCCTCCTGTTTCTGAGAGTGAGCAGGAAGATCTCACTACGACCTTGTCGAGCGCGAACGCGTCAAAGCCAGCTTTACCACGCAATGCCATTCGCGGGAGGCACAGACGCGAACTTACTAAAAAGCCTTCTACGTCTGACTTCGAATCTGGGTATGCCGCGAATGCAGCACCAAGGTTTAGGAGGTCATTTGGAGGTCAAGGACAATACACGGCGAGAATACCGGGAGGATCGTCCGTTGATTCTCTAGGTCCCTCCAGGAGGACATCCCCGGACAAGAGAGGGTCGAGAATGGTTGGTGAACCCTCGTCTCCACCACCCAATGGGAAATTGCTACCTCCACCCCAAGGACGGACACTGAGGGGGAAAACATCCTCCAGAGGGTTGGGTAGGGATGTGCCCCAACAACGAACTACGTCCAGTGGCGCGTCCAAGCCAACGTTCAGGCGACCTCAAGGAGCCGGGACAAAGGTTTCACACATTGCGAGACATTTTGAACGTATCAATCGGGAGAATGAGAGGGCTAATCGACGATATGCTGTCATCCGTGGACGCAAAGTACGCCCGGTGGCGTCTTCTCGTGCGACAGTAGAAGTGCTGGAAAGCATTAAAGATGCGATCAAGGACGAATCCGACATATCTGACAGTTCGAGTGAGGCTGACGATGAAGGCGGCGACGAGGACGAAGGATGCAAGCCCACTCATAAACCCACCGAGTCCTCTCCTGAACAGTCCACGACTCTGCCTGTCGTCACAGCTCAAAAGGATCCAGTCACGTCTGTAGATCCACTCCCCGCCCAGGCAACGGGAGCACCGGCTGCTTCTACATCCACTCCCCCTTTCTCTCCTCCCGCTGCAGAACGGTCTTTCCCACCATCCCCATTCTTAAGCTCTCCTCCCCCGGGGTCAAACCCGCCGCCGACTCCACCGGCACTTTTGCTTGAAGACATTCCAGGACGCAATTCAATCTTTAGGCAGGCACTCTCTGGACTGTGGCCGCCACAACTCCCCCCGAAGCGCGTAGAATTTGACAGCGAGGACCCATTGAACGATCCAGAGCACATATTCAGAGATTCGTCAATGGTCGTTAGGACCGATGAACCCACGTCAATCATTGCTCTTGCACTCAAGTAGGTTTGTCGTAGCTTCCCTTCCCGCCAACGCGCTAACTGCGGGAATTTTAAGCTCGCCACACTATCGCGATATGCTCACGAAATCTCGTGCTGAGAAGCGGACATCCCGTGAACCAAAAGTTACTGAAGGTGGTGAAGCATTTATGCCGGACGATCGATCTGTGTCGGAGTGCTCGTCAACGTGGGGAGTCGTCAATGTGGATACCTCGGACACTGTCAATCTCACGGACGAGCTCAAGTCTCCATCTACGAAGATGTCTTGGATTGTTTGTGAGTGTTACTACTTCGTTGCGACACGGAGCTGACTGTACGCGTCTTGGGCAGCGTTTGAGAGCGGTGGGCTGACGATCAGCTGTACTATATTATATCCCGAGCAGTTTGATGCATTACGGAGGACGTATGATTGTGAAACGAGCATCGTAGAGTCCTTGTCGCGGTGCGTCAAGTGGGACGCTAACGGGGGCAAGTCTGGGTCCGCATTCTTGAAGACTCGAGGTTTGTGTCGAACCACTTTGTATGCTTAGGCTGTTGGACTAACCCTGGCTGCCAGATGACCGGTTCATTGCGAAAGAACTTTCGCGTGCGGAGCTGCAAACAATGGAAACTTTTGCTCCCGCGTACTTTGATTATATGGCATCTGCTGTCAGCGGAAACGTATGTCGTCTACTGGCCTATTTGCGAGAAAAGGATTACTTAATTTTATGATTAGCGCCCAACGTTACTCGCCAAAGTCTTCGGCTGTTATAAGTTGACGTTCAAGAAGTCCAAAGACAAGGGGACGGGCAAGGCTAAAGTGACCCATATTGTAGAAAATGAAGCAGACCCTCTTACGACGAATCTGCATCCCCATACATGTCCAGGACGGCTGAAAATGGTTGGATGCTTAGTGCAAGGGGCATCTGTGTGAGGCAAGGAATGAACA